>VXBZ01009405.1:157149-244231 GCA_013399135.1 Heliornis fulica
ATCCCTGGAGACGTTCAAGGCCAGGTTGGATGAGGCCCTGAGCAATCTGATCTAGCTGGGGGTGTCCCTGCTTCTTGCAGGGGGGTTGGACTGGATGACCTCTGGGAGTCCCTTCCAACTCTAGCCATTCTATGATTTCCAAATCAATCACAAACATTTTCAAAGTGGAGGTTTAGAACTATTCAAACTTGCTCTTTTAAAGGAAACCTAAAGCACCTTGCTGGAAAAGTTATTTTATCCACTTAACTGACCAAGAATTTCACCAAAGGCAGGCCTTCCTTAACCTTGATCTGAGTTTTGACATTCAGGTACAATGTTCTGTTTTCCTCAACTGAAATGAAACGTGTCAAGTCAATCTTAACCAACAGTTCTCTAAACAAAACAGCCAACAACAACAAAACCAACAAAAACATCTAAAAAACCATTTCCTGATTAAAATATTTTTCCTACTTTCAACTAAAAAGGTGATACAATGCCAACAACAGACACAAATATCTTGCTATCAGTTGCTGTACTCAGCAATTTAGGGGTTTCAAGGGAGGGGGGGAGTTTGTAAAAAATTTGTTTTCTCTTATTGTAATATTCAATGCCTACAGCTAGTCATGTCCCGCCAGCACATGTGAAGAAGCAGAATCAGCATTTTGAGAGATACCTAACATTTTTGTGTGCATTCAAAAAAGCTACAGGATCAAATTAACTGTAGCTAATAGGCTGAAAGCTGGAATCGTTGGGATCTCATACCAGCGAGCCTGCAGCAGCCAGTGTTTTGGAGCTCTGCTCTGAAATACAACTTACCACAGATCCATGTCAGAGCTGAAATGAACTGAAACTGTAATTATACCCTAGGTTTACACATGCATATCCCCTTGGTTCTGATAAAAACCCTATAAACTCAAGGTATGTGGCCATGAGAACGTACCGTTCTCTTAAAGAGTATTTAAAAGTCTCGTACGTATGCTTGTGTGAGAATGATTGATCTGGACACAAAAAGAATTCACCATTGTAAGATGCAGTTAGACTCTGGATATGTCCATGCTGCTCAATCAAAAGCTAAGCGAGCTCAAGCACCAGATTCTATTAAGTGTCTACACTGCCTTACTGGTCAGCTCACCTTGGTTCTGTTTTGGACGACTTCAGCCAGGTTTTTCCATGACAAAGACTGAGCAGAGTTTGGACATGGTTCATATACCATGGAACCCTTCCAAAAAGGCAGTTACAGAGAAGCTATACAAGGTTGAACTTTCTTCATGCTACGCTGTTCCCCAGCATGATCCCATGTGACTTTACACAGGCAAACACTTCTCTACGTCTTCACAGATCGTGCAGAAGCAGTTGAACCAAGGTTGAACAAGTCTCTGCAACAGAAACACCGCTTCACTGAGCTGCAGAAAGTCCCGACCTTACTTCAGACGATCATAAGACACACTACATGATCATTATGTGCTAGATCTGTAAGTGGACTGCATGAAACCAGTGAAGACTAAGGGACAAGAGATACAAAAAAGCAGGTGTGGCTGGTGTGCTCCAAGAAGAATTAGCCATAAGCACCACACACACGAGCCGATCTGTGCCACGTGGCTTTGGGGACAGGTAGCTGCCCCTGACACCCAGCTGTTTAGCACCAGATGTAGACCACGATGTTATGCATCACTGCAAGAAGATCTGTGGGATTTATCATCGTGTAAGCGGCTGCACAATGCAGAGCAGTGTCAGAACCTCACAAAAGCAAGCTAGGGACAAGCACATCTCATTTTGTAGCTTCCTGCCAAGGACAGGGAAGGATGTTACCAGCAAAAACAGATGCCTGATGTTTGGCTCCTCCTGAGGGGAAGCTGGCTGGTGGGACTGCAGGTAGTAAGAGGTCCTTCCCTTCCTCCCTGCCAGGATCTCACAGCAGGGCAGCAAACTTCATTGCCTGGAAGATGCTGCAAAACAGGGGAATGAGGATTCTGCTTCTCATGACTGGGCTGATCCTGAGTGGGACAAAGTCCTTCTAGGTGAGCCTTGCGCTGAGGCACAGGCCTTGGTCTCCATTTACTTCTCAACAAGGAGAAGAATGGCTTTGTGTTTGAATCACTTATTTGCTGGTAGACCTACTTGAAATGAGAAACATTTGTGTTTGCCTTACTTTCAGACAGCCAGGAACATACCGGGCAAATAACATTTGCCTTACAAAGGTAATAGCAAGCATCTCCAGTATCTTTTAAAAAGCACAGTATTTGCCATGTCCTGAAGAGATCCACTGCCTTTTAGTCTCTTCGGTGCCCTTTACATGGTAAGATAGATTTTTTTTCTACTGGACCTCAAAGAGTTGGTATCTCACTGAACATGAAAAAATCTGAAGAGCACAGCACTTGGCATTGTTTTTTTGGTTTTTTTTTTTGTTTTTTTTAAACATAGGAATAGTGCCTTTGTGCTGAAAGCGCTTTGCTGAATTAGGACCTAACTCATGAATACCGAACGAACCCTCTCACTGCATTCCTCTCACTATCAGCAACAGCCATTCAAAACTACAGGTTGTACTTTCCTACCTACTCCGGTAGGATGGTAACTTCAAACAGCTCGAGTTCAACAGAACCCCTGGTGCAAAACTTTAAATACACTAAGGTTATGTGTTTTTAACATATAGTTAATGAATTCTGTGTGTACCCTGCAGTTAGAGCTTTGGCTTGAAGGCACAAATATTAAGGCACAATAAATGCAAATAATGTATACGTTTCAATGTGTTGTGCTGAAGATAACTTTGTACTACATGGTATTTAGGTATAATGACATGTCATTCAAACGTTTCCTCAAGTTATTTTAATACCTTTTTTTCTTTGATAACCTGGATAAAAAGAGGAATGTATGTTAAATTATTTAACTATTTCTTCAGTGCAAATGTGGTAACTTTCTTCTAAAGTATAGAAGACTGAGATTGATTTGTTTCAGCATTTGGATTTTAGCAAAACAAAACTAATATTTACAACCATCTCAAACAGCATTATTTGAATTATTTATCAAAAAATAAGTGTATAGTACTTCCTGCTATCAAAAAGAAAAAGTATTTTTGGCTTGTTCAATTCTTTCTTTTTCCTACTGACCTGCACAGCTACTTACGACAGGCAGCGAGGCAGCTGCACTAGACGGCAAGCCGTACACTACCGAAATCTGCCCGTTAGACACAGCTAACATGTCGCCGAAAAAATATTTTGGTTTTGCTTTCTCTCAAAACATTTCCAAAGGAGAAAAAGGACATATTCCATTTTTTTGTTAATAAGCTCCAAATACGCACCCTAGACCTGCTAGGTGTCCTGCACCTGTTTAAATAAAAGAGATCCCTACCACGTAACCTTCAAATAAAAACTGAGTCTGCCTAATTTCCTTAGCAATACAAACACAAATAGTCGGAAAGGAAAACATATTGCACTGAAATTAAAGAAAGAGGGACAGTAAAATTTTTTCTTCTCAACATTAAATAGGAAGGATGTCCAGTGCAAAGAACCGCCCCCCTCCCTTTCCTCTCCCGTTGACGCTTGCAAACACTGTCACTGAGTTCGGATGACCTCAGGTTTACACCCTATGGAAAAACAGTTACTGCCATTAGGAATCACAGTGCAGTTTCGGTTACGCATAATCCTGAGGAAGGATCCAAGGAGGAATCCGTAGCAAGCTGACCATTCTGAGTGACTTCTGGGTAATTCTTAGTGAAGAACACCTAGGAAAAAATTGCAGAATCTGTGAGTAATTATGCATCAAACACCTTTCAGTTTCAAATAAAACTTCTGGAACTTCAGGTCGGTGGCATTCAGTAACTGATGGTTACTGAAAAATTAGCAAAACTAACTCTATGATCTTACATTATAAAAAAAAGCATGAGCAAAACGCCTCTCAACCTGTAGATGCACTCAAATTCTGGTAATTCAGATAAACTGATATGTTTTATCTCCTTACATTAAACTGATAAGTAAAATCATTTTACTCGCTCAAAACATGGAGATAAATTAAAAACAGGGTGACAAAGAAGCTGTGAAATCTTGTGTCTGCACAAGGGTTTCTCATTTTCACACAGAAAATGGGCACAATGGATTTGGATGTTAATATCAGGTTGTAATCCCTATATTTTACAAACTATGATTGACAACCATTGAAACTTGGAGGTACATGTATGAAATATCCCAGCGTTTAATTTGTGCTGCAGAGCAGTTATAGGGCCTATAGAAATGTGATCTCTGGATAGCGAACCACAATAATGAAAGAAGAAGCAAAAGCTTTAACAATGACTCAACCAAGCAACTTCTCTAAAATGTAAGATGATACCAAATAATAGGACAGTTCTTTGCCAAGCCTTTGAGTTCCTGAATTCTACCAATTTCTAGCTCAACTAGAAGAGATACAGGTTTCCTGATAAATGTATAATCAGAACATAAAGGAAATGAAATGCTGTCAAGTTTCACTGTTCCACAATCATCAGTTTTTAGTAGCTGTATCATATCTCTGTTCCTTGACAGATGCGCATAACAAAATGAAATAATGTCAAGACTTGTGTGCTCTTATCTAAAAATGTGTTTGGGTGAAAAAGGACTTCAAATGCAATTTTTTTTTTCAAAGAAAAATGTGAAAAGTTTTGTTTGAGTCTTTAAAAACAGAAAATGCGCTATCTTTCTGAGGCTGACACGTGTCACGAGTTAGGTCTCATAGTCAGGCTGCTTTGACTACGGCTTAGGAAACATTTCTCCAATTTATATTTGAGAGTGCTGTCAACAAAGTTCAGTTTGTTTGATAATAATGTCCTTTTCATATATATGAATACATGTATAAGACAGGTGGGATAAAAAAGAAACATTCTATAGAAACATTCCTGTAAGTGCCACTGTCATCTTTTGTGCACGCACGCTAATGCGGGATATATGCATCTTTTACAAGTTTCAAAGAATATGAAGGTCTGATTTGAATGAACAGAAGACCTGGAAGCCTGTTAAGAGGCACTCCTCAGTAACCAGCCACGATGGGATGCAACAGAGGAAAGCTAATCAGGCGCCTGCCTGCACACACACTGCCGAGACGGCAGCCCCAGTTGTGTATTCCCATCCCATTCCTGGTTTAGAACATAAAACTTTGGTATACTTTTAATGTGGCTTTTGAATGTGATTTTTTCTTTTTTCTTTTTCTTTTTTTTAAAGGGAAAGTTAATAGAAAACCTTGGCACATTACTAGAGTCGTAATGGAATGGTAGCTGCTTTTCAACTGTCTCATTGCAATTCTTCCCCTGAGCCCAATCCATTCAGATATTAAATGCCCAAGTCTTTATACAAGTTTCTTCCACTGCCAACTGAGCTGCAACCTTTTTAAAAGTCATCACTGAGGTGAGATAGCACCTAGTATTTTAATATTTACATACCTGTCATGGCTTTGAAATAAAATAACCCTTATTTTCCCTCAAAGTACTCAAAAACTGATTGACAGAAAACTAGTCCTATCCTGATGCCACCAAGACTTAAGGAAAAGCCTCTCTCAATGCTGCCAGAGGCATGGAGAACACATCAAGTTTTGTTTATCTGATTAACTGAGCACCTGGGTTTTTTTCCTTTTTAACTGTTGGAAAACGATTTCTCCCTTTCCCGTAGGATCTTCTCCTAATAGCTACTTGTAGACTGAACAAAGACAAAACCACGGTCTAACAACAACAAGCAAGCCTCTGTTGCAGTGACGCTCCAATCTGAGCTGTGCCAGTGTTGGTTTATTTGCCATTTGCACAAAAAAATGGGGATAGTGAGTGTCTGAAGGAGACACAAAAATAGCAACGTTGAATCAATTCGGAGACCTGAGCTAAGGGTCCAGCAATAGCTCCATCGTGCAACGTTTAGCTAAGATGGACATGAGAGTTTTTGTGAAAATAAGGTTTCTTCAAAGATGTCCAAGTTAGTCTTTGCACCTAAGGTGTGTCTCTACATTTGCACTTAAGGACATATGCTGAATCCATACTGTTCCAGAAAATGCATTTCAAGTCTCACCTCACTGAACGGAGCTCTCAGTACAAGCTTGTTCTGTGCAAGATTCAGGTCCAGAAAGCAATAAATCAAATAATCATTGCCAAAGCATGGCCCCATTCCAGACCATTTTGCTTAGCAACCCACTGCAACGCCTTCTGAAAAGTATGTATATATGTCATATTACCATTTCTTTTTATGTGCAGCATGCTGTTTTTCAACAACAGAAAAAAAGCTGTTCTTCATACAAACAGTTCTTTGTAACCACAGCAGGAATGTATGAGCAATCCACGGAACAGCCTTACGAGTGTAAAAGGAAAAGGCATTGGAATCAGCTTTTCTGACTAAGCAACTTGTCTGAAAGAATGCACGAAGCACAAGGGACTGCAGTAACAAAACCCTTAATGTCCAAGCCCTTCAATCAGAAAGGACTGTAACTGTGCTTCTGGCTAGCTGCTGACTGGAGATAGAGTCTCTCGATTCCCATATTTTTTGGGCTGAGTGGATAAGCACCATGCTTTGCATTCTTGGCAAATGCTAAAGCTTGTATCTGCCTTCTAGCCTGGGAGTTAGCAAACTTTTTCATCAAACCACATTTCAGCAGAGACTGGTTCCTGGATCTCTTCCCTTCCTGTACAAAATCACATAACATTGATGTGGTAACTGCAGATGACTACATGGGCAAGTAACATCAGGCAATTATTTTTATATATTTTGAATTTTATTTGAATGCAATTGTGCAACTGGGGAGAGCTACAATGAAGGAAGGAAGGAGAGACAGGATGACACAGCTAAAACTTTGCAGATGACAGCTGGACAGGCTCACCGCTTGCCATACCAAGAATCATGCCTTAGGAAGCTGACCTTCGCTTTACAGACCAGCACTGGTCATGTGAACATGGAGTTGTCCTTTTAAGTTTCATTTATATAACCTCCAGATTGCCAATACACATACCAAAAAAACCACAGCTAACCCATTCCTTTCCAGTAATAAAGTAGAAGCAGCTACACTGCAGCAGCGGAGAAGGACAGCAGGACTCATCGCACAGTCTAGTTAAGGACAAAGATGTTACTTTGGTTCTGCAGTTAGTGTCACAAATGAATTTATAGTGTAGGCTCTTGGCTGAAAAGCTTCACTTGAAAAAATATCTTAAACTTCAGCAGCTCTAAAACTTTTTGGGGAATATGAACAAACACTGAAATCTCTTCCCTTATCTTCAAGAAGTCCAGTGAAATAACCTCCAGACATGAGTACACAGCCTTCATGGCAGCACATTTCTCCCTTTCTTCCAACTCAACTCACTGAAAATGCATCCATTTTTACTAAGAAATAGGCAGGCACCTGCCATTTTGTTTCCCATCTTTATGCGTCGCTTCCCATCTATTGGTCTCACTTCCCCAGGAAAATTATGGAGTTTGTTTCCCCAAGCTCTGCTACACACATGCAGCAACCAGAGGAGAGAAAAGCATACACGTTAAAGACAAGCCCTTTGCCTCTGTATTGGAAAGGCTCCTTTACGTCACTCCATGCCTAACTCAAGTGTTTTACATGCAGGCTGAACCACAGAATCCCTTAAGTTGGTAGGGACCCACATAAGGATCAATTAATCCAATTCCTGGCTCCACACAAGACCAAAGTCAAGTTAACATGACTATGAAGCAAGCTGCTGCCAAACTGAGCACTGCCAGTCTCAACAAAAGCAGTGCTGAAACCTCACTGGCACTACTGAAAGAAATAAAAGCTCACTCTGGACATCCTGTGTGGTAAATTATCAAGAAGAAAGAAATAAAGCCAAAAGCCAGTTGAAATGCATTGCTCAATCACGGGTCATTTTTTTTTTCTTTATCTTCTTATCTCTCCTTCAGCTTTCCATCTGAAAAGTGGAGATGATATAGCCTCACCTCAGAGGCGTATTATGAAAATTAATCCATTGATGTTTCTTAAACACTTTGATTGCCAGAGGAATGCTCACAATTACATTAATAATTCTGTACTCAGACTAGGATTTGAATAGCAAGCAGTAAATCAGGCACAGAGCCTTGTAGGGAACAAGAAGGCAACAAAATATTCAACAGCTGTTTCTGAATTCAGCCCTGCTCACCCTATGTGCAGAACGGAGCGATGGTACAAGAACCAAGTAAGAAAAAGCACAAAAAGAGTGACGTCACATCCCCAGAGACCATAATACAATGCACAGGGACTACACCTCAAACAAAAATTTCATGGGCTGCTTAAAAAAAAAAAAAAAACAACCCACAGAAATTACAGATAAATGCTGGACTCTGCAGTCCAAACATATTTTAACATGAAGTTTTTATCCCAGATCAATGCCCAACACATGTGAGTATGTCATGTATTATTTACACTTACTGTTGTGTGTACATACAGAAGGATGCAAGAAATCTAAAGTCTTCCAGCTTGGGAGTATAATATAAACACAATTATCATTTGCAAGTCTGTGTACACCCCACTAAAAAAAGCACTGAAAAGTATGGCTTTGCCTTGCAAAGCTGACAAAATCTTTAGTGGAAAGCTTACTGTAACACTGAATATGTTAACTTGAGATCGACAGGTTGCAGAGACAAACTTGATTATTCTGCCTTCTAAAACTTACCCGTTTTGCTGTCTCCATCAGAGAAGCTGCTTCAGTCTTGCCCACTTGTTGCACCATTTTGTAAAAGAAGCCGTCTTGTTCTTGCAGCAAAATGTAAGGTTCACCGTATTCTTTCAGCCTTCCAGCATCTAAAACCTGTTAAATCAGCAGAAACCAATGTATTAGCATAAGAAATTAAAAAACAAACGTTAGAGACTATAAGGAAAGGGGGAAATATATGCACTTTAAGTGCTAAGGTGAATTTTGTATCCTGAAAAGGAAATGCATCCTCTTCCAACTAGCATAGTGCCTTTTTCAGTTTATAGGCCTGTCTTACAATTTTAGAGTGCCCTGCAGCCATTCCACCTATAGGAATTCAATGCAAAGTTATGCAGAATATGGAAATGCAATGTTTGTGAAGCCAACAAAGCAGATTATAAGATTCATTGTGTAAGAAAGAAACAAAGAGTCCTAAAAAGGGCTCAGAAGTAAACAGCTGTGGGTGAAAAACCACGCAATAACCACCAAGACGGTTAAGGGAGAGTAAGTAGGTCTTTTGGATTAGAGGAGGTGAAGATGTAATTAAAGAAAATGAGGGTGTTGCTGGAAAGATAAACAATTCCTTTGCATCAGTTTTTGCCAACTATGCATTAGAAAGATACTTACTCTGAACCTATTCCTTCCACATAAAAAAAAAAGATGAGATGAAGCCAGGGACATAGGCACCCAAAAGAGAGGAAGGGAGAAGGAATAAACAGGAGAAATTAAAAATACATTAAGTCAGTAAGCCACAAAGGATATAAACAGTTAAAAATATCATTAAAAACAAATTAGAATAACTTGGTTGAACATAGAAGATAATATTCTCATACCAGTAACTCTACATAAGGACGGTGTGGTAGCAAACCTTGCAGATATGTTTTGAAAAGCCTTATGGGATTCATTAGGGATCTTTTAGACTAGCATATATATTTTGCTATAAGACGCCAATTTACTTAAAGCAATCATTAAAGCACAAGTAGAAGGCACACAGATCACAAGTACAATTTGTCCTCCACAGTTTTAGCAAAAGTAAATTGTACCACACAATTCTTAATGCACCAGAAGAAAACTAAATGAGGAATGGTTTACATGGATTTCCAGGAAGGTGTTCAGTGTGACTAAACAGCTGTACCACAAAGGACCCAATTTTTTCAAGAGACCAGAAATAAACGGTGCTGGAAAGGTGAACATGTAGGAACAGAAGGGAAGCATGTTGTTCTGGCATTTGTGGTAACTACGTATGCGTTAGATGTCAGGAAAAGGAGTTATCAGAAAAACGAGTTATCAGAAAAACGACAAACCTGCAAATGACACAAAATGTGCAGGTAAGTCTAGACCAGAGGAGATTCAGATACACCAAACTAACCTAACAGAATGAGAAACACAATAGCAGGAAAAAGTCAATATTGACAAATGCAATGCACTCACTGTCTTATAAATTAATGGTATTGACTCAAGAAAGAGGTTTGGGTGTCAGTCTACAAGTTCAGTACTTTAGTCTAAGTATAGGAGCAGTGAAGTGAAAAAAAAATTAAAAAATTGATATGAGAAAACGAAGTAATTCAGAAAGTATTTTTGTTCTTATATAAATAAAAAACTGAATGGGCATGGCATACTATTGAAAAAGATATTGCCACAACAGGGGAACTTCAAGGACTCATAACCCAAGTCATAATTGTGGTGTACATACTTGTGAGGGGGAAAAAAAAAAAAAGTTCTAAATAATTGTAGTAGTTGATTTCAGGAAAGAAATGAGTAAAAGGTATTATGAGGACAATTTCCAAAATAACAAATAGTTTGTAAAGTTCTGTTTGAAAGAAGAAACTCCAATAAGTTTGGAGACACAGAAGTCCTGTGAGGAAGCTTTCAAACATGCACTTTTCCTGTGCAACTCCTTAAAGCAAACCGTCTTGATGGCCAGGAGCTGGGCAGATCTCTGGGAGGTGGCCTGGATCCCGGTAAGTGAAGCAGGGCAGCTGGGCTGAGCCCTTTGCCTATACTCGTCTTAAAACTGCACGTTGCCGAGGGGGCTGTCGAGCCGAGGGGGCTGTCGACTTGTTCGACACTAAGGGAAAGGCGCCCACTTCTTCGCTCCTGGTTCATTTAAGTCCATAGTACTTGAATGGAAAATAACTCAGCCCACAACGGCAGAATTGTTACTTCTAATTTTATAAATTGCCTGCACAGAAACCTACGAGAAATTATTTGCCATTTTCAAAGGCTTGCAGCTTAGAACATCCAACTTACACTATGATTTTCCTTTGCAAGCCCTTTCCAATGCTGTTTGGTACACAACTGGGGAAGGCGCTTGCAGGGAAAAAAACAAAGTATCAGTAATAATGTATAACCCAATATATATTAATGTAATATACAATGGATGCAGTATTTCACCTGCAAAAGTATACTTGTATGCACTGGAACAGGATGCCCACGGAGGTGGTAGATGCCCCATCCCTGGAGAAGTTCAAGGCCAGGTTGGATGTTCAACCTGATCTAGTTGGGGGTGTCCCTGCTTCCTGCAGGGGGGTTGGACTGGATGACCTCTGGGAGTCGCTTCTAACCCTAATCATTCTATGATTCTATGTTGATTTTTCAGTATACTTAGTCCTATCCCATTTAGATTGAATATTTAAGAACTACAAATATAATTTTAATCGCCATCTTTCACACACTACAGTATATGTCACAGTTAAAGGGAGCTTCCTTAAAAATGCAATGCATTAGTTTAACATTTAGAGTTCTACATAGTAAGTAAACAGGGCTGGCACAGCACAGGACACCTCTGGTGCTTTGAATAAGTGTAGTTAGTTTTTCAGCATAGCAGATTATGTAACCATTCCTCACGAAAGAAAACTAAAAACTTCATTAAACGTGTCTCTCCCAAGTAAAGAACTACAACAGAAAAGTAGAGGGTTTTTTAAAATTTATATTACTGCAGTATTCCAATTTTAACATGAATTTTGCAAACAACTGAAACATGGACAATCTGTCTCCTCCAGAGAACCTGGGAGGGACGAAAGGAAAGATTTATTCTTTCTTGACAAGTTTTAAACAGTCAAGTCAGAAGATGAGCAGATAGAGGGAGAGACTTGTGCGTCTAGAAAAATTCCATTCACATTTTAAACAAATCATTAATCTATTCATATCCCTTTCTTGGGGAATAAAAAGAAACTTGTTTTATGAAAATAGAACACACACAGGGAAAACAAGTCATGTTGCTTTTTTTAAAAATCTGGGGAAAAAAAAAAAGAAACTGAACAGAAAGCATCATTTCTACAAATCAGGAATGCTTCATAAAACCTATTTGCCAAGGAAATTCACTGTTTCTTGCTAACTGCTGTCAGCTATGAGGCAACGGAGAGAATTTAAGCTAATTCACTTGGTAGTTATACATTTATATATTTATAAAAAAACGCTTAGATAGAGAGATAGGTTCTCTTTGGAGAAATGCGTGCTGATAAAATTTAAATAAATAAATAGGTACTTTGGCTAAGGCTTTGCATACTCTTACTCACTGACTCCAAGCAAAATTAAAATCATTAGGACTTCAAAAAGCCAGCTAATCATTCAGGAAAGGTGGAATCTGGTGTTTACCAGCCACATATTTTCTGATCAAATTGCATGCAATGCTTATCACTGCACAATATGACCGAATCGAACCCAGATGCATCCCAAGGCAGTTGTACCAGTGGAACTTGATACAGAAAAGCCAGAGAAGCTTGTAGCTGTTGAAATCAGATCAGCACCGTGATTATGGGCAACACAGGCAAGAGCACGGGGCTCTGAATCAGTCTGGGATTTCATTACAGAACTCAACAGAGATTACAGGAGAGACTAATTTTAGAAAAAACAGTCAACTTATCAGCTCCTTGGCCAAACCTTTTGTAAAATACACCAAATAAAGCCTCACAATCATTCTGAAATACTTCAACAGTTCAGAGAACAAGATAACCACCTCCACCCCCACAAGAGGCCTTAGATAAACCTGGGCCAGATCCTCCACTGTTCTCGCCTTTGCAGTCGGATGGACCCTTATGACTTCAACAGAACCAGGGCAGCACCGTTTCTATCTGATGATTCCTGCAACTAATCTATGTTGCTCTGTTGCACAGTACTTTGGAAAATCAAACATTAATTTTGTAAGTGAATTACAAATCTTCTTTGTGCGTTAATATGAGTAAAAAAAGTGTCATTATCCACAGAAAAAGAACACAGACCCTCAAAGAGGCTGTAACAAATACCATGTACTTATGGCTATCCATACACACAAAAAAGAAAGTTCTAAATCCTGCATTTTCTAACTTTCAGCAACAAAAGCAGGCAAACCAAGAGAACAATAGTTATAAAACGCTCTGAGAAAAAAAACAGTCCAAGGTTGGAAGTGTTCAGCAACGTAGGAGGGGGGCATGGGAATTTATTTCAATTATTATTGAGGAATGACTAGTATTCCTATTCACGTTCATCTTCACCATAAAGCCAGAGGGAAAATGGGACATTTAAAAGTTGATCATAAATGTTTTTATTTCCTATTCAAAAGGAAAATAATTCAAGCAAATTATCTCCTAGGGGATACATCTGATTTAATTTAGACTTGGAGAAGACATCACCAAACAACAAAATTATTATTAAAGTTCAAAACTCTGCCAGGAGTGCAACTTTGAACAATGTTTTCCTCGGAGAGCATACATCAAGATGATCTTCAATAAAGTCCTGGGAAGAGGAGAATATTCAGGAGATGCTTCTGGTTACATCATATTATAAGAAATATATTTACCCAAGACAATACATAGCTTTGTGGGAAAGAGTCAACAGCCTGTGCTCCAGCTGGCATTAAGTTCAGATGCAAGCATGTTCTGTCTCTTCCATCTCATCATGGTTTGTCAAAACAGATCAGAAACATGTACGTGCTTCTCTGAAGAATCATTTATAAATATCAACTTATCTGAACAGGTTTGTGAACACCAAAGAACACTCAGAAGGCTGCATATATAATTCAGGAACCATTTTAAACGTTGAGAGTTTTTTAAAGAGGCTTTTTCACTATTTTTAAAAAATTTTTGGTGGTGGAGCTTTTTTAGCTGTCTCTTAGATTTCTGTTTTGGTTTTTAGGGTTCAGGTTTAATCTAAGCACTCCCCAAGCTCCTTCAGGGTTCCTACACAAATTACCAGTAACTTCAGACAAATCTGGTGGCAAATACTGAACATTTCATATGTGATGTGTACAATCTGAATTATTATTTTCAGACTTTGCAGAGTTTAACTTTGCTATAACAATGCCAAATCTGCCACTTGTCACTGGGATTTGACATGTAACATTCCCCCTCACCTACCTTCCTGTGCTTCACAATAAAGGTAATTTTAGACAACTTGTTCTGTAACCAGAAACGGTAGTTTTATTTAAACTGAAATTAATCTTAAGCTATGACTTAGGAAAAATTGCACATGCAATGCTGCCTGGTAAATTGTTTGACATGTTACCTTTAGTTTTCTTGCAGAGGCTTAAAAATCTATCTACTTTTTCTCCATCTGATGGCACACCACTGTAGACTGGCTGGAATGTTGTGGGGAAAATATTGATTGCAAAGCGTAGTAATGAATCTTATTCTACCAATAATCACTCAGTATCAACTCCTCCTGTATCTTATTGAAGGAAAGCCTATTAACCAGTCACTGCAGATATTTCTCACATTGTTCAGTTGCCTCACCTCAAAACATCTGATCTACTAGCACAAGCTGAACCTTCACATTAAAGAAGTGACCTCATGCCAGTTCTTACCAACAGCTGTACACCCTGACAAAAGTCTCCCTTGGTCAATCAGTAATGACTGTTTCCATCAGTGCAAAGCCATGTTTATCAATGGGATTGCAGTGTGGCTCAAGTGTGGTCCAGAAGTGATAAAATATGTACTTCAGATGAAGAAATTCCACTTTTTAATAAAGCTTTTGAGGGTCTTTGGAAGTTAAGATAAGCTACAAGGATATTATACTTTTCAACAGGTTAACGAACGTTGTTGCAGATGACTGGGCATATCTCTTGGTTTTACCAGTTTCTGATGACAATGAACTTGAGGCTCCGCTGCCATGAGCCGAGTTTGACCTTATCAGAAACTCTCTGCTCAAAGCATCAGCCACCAGCATGTCCTGTCCTAATTTGCTTTTGAACAGTAATATGGTACTTCTGAGAGCGCAAAAACCCATTCTCTAAAGATGCCTTACTATTCTAGTATGGTCTGGATCCCATACCACTGGCTTCACGAAGAAACATGATCTGACCATCTTGTCCTTATGCTGATGGAAACACATTCACACACAAATGCCTGACAGAATGTGAGATCAAGATTCATCAAACATTGGCCTCGCTTCCTGCAGGAATTCAAATCCAGCTCCTCATTTGAATGGTCCCAGATGAACTACTGCCTCAATAATTAACTGTTTTACTTAGGCAAAATAAGAATCTTGTTGGGCAGCTCTCTTGAAATTTGGAGCAGATTTAAAATGCCAGTGTTTTGGAGAGCTGTGGCTTAAAAATGACAAAGAGCTGGACAACAACAATACCTTTTCAAGCTTTTGAGATATTTTGACTCATTTTAGAGCAGTTGTGCCAGGTGTGATATTTTGTAGCTATTGCAGACTCTTTATTTCAGCTAACAACACTTGCTTGGATACATGACCACAGCACATAGCATTTTATGCAAAACTTGTCCTAAAAATCACTATTTTAATGGCAAAGATGCACAAATCACTTAGCTTTGAAAACAATGTTGGTCTTTGTTGAACTCTATTATTAAATTCCAAGAAAGAACATGGAAGGATCTGTTGTTCCCTTGTGGTTTGCTTAAACATCAACTCAGTGTCAGAAGATCTGCGAACAGTGGAAATTGCTTTTGTTCATATTCAAAACCAAACCGATAATTTCTGAAAAAAAAAATTAAAAAAAAAAAAATCACCTGATAATTGCTCAGCTCTTCCAGAAACTCTGCAAGCCTTGTGTTACCGAATGACAGGAGAAACATCAGCTAGCCACAGAGGCTTCACTACAGCCAAGAGCCAAGCAGGAAGGTTGGCATTAATCACACACAACATCTGATGGAACTGCTTAAAAACTCCAAAACCTTAAAAAATTGCATCTCCCTAAAAAATTGCATCAACCCCTACAGTTAAGTGCTGACGTCTTTCCTAAAATTTCATGTGATTGTTTGGATCCTGAAAATCCAGACATGCAGACAGACACTGACCATACAGACATCGAGTCATCACACATGTACACAAACTATGTTTTTCCTATGCACATACTGATATTCAAGTATCCTGAGACAAATATTCTTCTACCTCCCCTCTGCAGCGCATCTCAGCTATCACCATTAACTTTAATCTTCTGTTACACATAGGTCCCCTTCTATGACTACTCTTCATATTCTTATCTTCACATTTCTTTACCCAAGAATTTGGTCCCACAGCACACTTGAGATTTTTCTTATGTTGAGTAGAACTCAATAAACTTAGATGCAATAGTCCATATTTTCAAAACAAAGGCTTAGTCAAAAAAAGGAGTTTTATTAATGAATGTTTCCTTTCAAAATGATAGCAGGTGCAGAAATATGAATGTAGCAACTTTACTGTGGTTACTGGAATCAGATTCAGAAAGTACTTTAAGGTTTACTATGAAGAATTAGGTGCTTAAATATCTCTGGAGGCCAGATTCCTAGTTTTGAAAAATTGGCTTTGATTCAAGCTACTGTAATCCAGTAAACTCTCTATTCTTTTAAGAGAATAGACTTCAATAGCACAAGTATAATATGCAGTAATATTTCACCACACTCAGGATACTGGACTAATACCAGGCCAAAGTCCTTTCAACACTGTGCTAGAGAGCAAAAAATACACGCGTTTTATACCCTTGCAGTTCTACTTCTGAATTTGGAACGATTGAACAACAGCTCTGAACGCAGTCCTAATTACTTTTACTTTTCAGAAACTTCCATGTTTAATCATTCCCAGCTGCAGGAAAATCTAGTCTTGCCAAGTGACCTGTCTTAGACATCTTAAGCACTTGAGGGTCTGTATCTGACACTGGGTAGCTCTCCATGAAAGAAACGGCAACACGCACAGTTTTTGCAAAGAATTGCTCTGCAACTAGGAGTGCACATTTCTTTATCTTGTGACTTACATAATCTTCCCTAAAAAGAACAGTTAGTATGTTTTAGTGGACATAGTAGCTTAGTGGACATGGTGATGAAGGGTTGACAGCTGGACTTGCTGATCTTTAGAGTTTAGAGGTCTTTTCCAACCTTAATGATTCTATGATTCTATAAGACACATCAATTTTCCAGCAGTGATGTTTAAATGTGGCAAAAAAGCCACCAGAAACACAAGCCAACAGACAAGCATTTAACTCAGTAACTTAAGTGTACCACCACTACCATTCTACATCCTCCACACCTCCAGCTGAAGTTGAGCCACCGAAGCAAAAGCTCCCGTGAAGGTATCAGTAGGGAAGCTGGGGCTCCCCCACTCCCTTCAAGACCTCTGCTTCTCACTGGGCTGCAGAGTCAGACTCCCTTATCCTCCCTCCAGCTCCTCTGCTCGTTTCACTTCTGGCAGCACAGTGCTTCAAAATGAAAGGCGGAGACTGTCCACCATATATATATGTTAGCAGATATGGCATCTTCCTGGGAATGAAGGAGCATTGTATCCAGACGTCCAGAGAGAAGAATGCAGAACACAGATTTCTGCACTTCCTGGAGGAACACTGTCACCCCCAAGCTAGGGAAGGTCAGCACTGCCGTCACTGTCATGTTCATTTAGGTGTCTATTAACACCACTGCCTCAGCTCCAACTGGATGGTTGAAGGATACTAATGTGCGGTACTGGGTCAGATACCAGAACTCCAGAGAGAGACAAGTGCTCAGACCTTGCCTACTGGTTACCATTCTGTCTAGCTGTAGGTGACACCCCTTTCACTATGCAGATTGCCTGCATCTCTCTCCAGAGCTTCCCTTTTGCTTTCAAGGTGTTTACACCTACTCTTGGTGGATTGACTGCCCTGCTGAGATTAGATGTCTACATGGTGCCTGATTTATGAGGTTCAGATGTTCCACCACAGTTATTGTAAAGTAACATCAGAAAAATGGAAACAACTGAACAAGGGAGGTTTACCGGAAAGTCGTGGGAAGTAATTTTCTATTGACCAAAAAAAGCAACTCAAGCCTGGCTGTGAAGTACATTGTATTGTTACCCTGAATATTCGTCACTTCAGAATGTAACCACAACAGGTTTACCCATAAATAAATCAAATCTCTTCCCATGATTCTCTTAATCAAAAACTTCCTATTTGAATGACAGTTTTTAATTACTAGATTAAGTTCTGCTTGCATAAAGAGTTTCCATTTCAAAGAAGTATTGCACTGATATGAAAAGTCTCTGTGGAGAAACATCCTTGTCATTGGAAAATGCACAAGTTCTGACTACTCTGTGGCTTTCCTATAGAGAGACCACGGTGTAGCACATGGAGAAAACAAACGCTCTTGCCAGATGCATATACTTAACTTACTACTGATCTACTATGTCCTTGTGTGAGGTTCAATTCCTATGCGTTCAATTCCTATGCGTTTCTGTTAAATACAGTTTCCAAAAGGTATTTCTCAACCTGGAGAAGGAAGCAAAGAGGAGGGGGAGGAGTGGGTGATGGGGATTTTATGAGATGCCACTGGAAATCTTGGGAGTGGTGCCTCTTGTTTGCCCCAGGGTCCTCTTGGCTGGGTTTGGAGAGCTGCAGATACAATTCAGGTAAAAAGCCCTCACCTTCGAGGGTTGAGAACAGGACAATGAAAGCTGCTGTTGTGGTAGTGGCGGTGAAGCTATGTGAAATAAGGGGCCAGCAGAGCAAGCCTGAGCTGAGCTTCTGCCAGGATCTGCCATCACAAAAGGAACAACTGCCGTATTTATCCCATTGTTGCTTTTCTATCAGGAAGCAGGGTGGCTGCCTGTGCCAACACACTGAAACGGGAACTGTGGGCATCTGACAGAAGGAGTTACAACTTGGGTTCTCAAACTAATGAAAAAGAAAAGGAATGAGAAAACACCCTGCAGGAGCAGCATGGAGGGAATAAAAGAAGGGGAGAGGGGTTAAAAAAAAAAAAAAGAAAGATCTTGAAAACCGCTGGATTATAATTTTATGGTAGTATTATTTGATGGCCTGACTTAACAAGTCCTTCCAACTTTGGTTCCAAAGATTGTATGGATACTTCCCTATCTCACCCAGGTGTTTGAAGTTTAATTAATTAATGTTTGTAAAGAGCGTTACAATTTCCAGATGAAAGGTCCTATGCAAGTGTAATGTAGTATTACTCATTCAGGTGATTGGGTTAGAGAGTATCACGTTACACAATACAGCTCTTCCCTCAATGATTTTAAGCGTTTGAAGTTCTGATAAAATATATTTATCACTAAGATAGATATAATGGAAATACTCTTAAGGCGTGACCTGGATTATGAAACCAGAGGTACGGTTTTGGGAATGGAACAAACGAGAATTAAAACAACTCCTGAGGCCAGATTTGTCTACAGTTGTATGAAATGTATTCTGCTCTTCCTTTTTCTCCTCTCCAGTAGGCTTTTCTTCTCTTCTAAAATAGAACCGGTTATTACTATGGGTGTGAGCAGACATGCAACAGTTCACGTTCAGTTCCTATTTCCATACTCATTCAACTTGACATTTTCTCAGGACTTTCTCAAAACTATCTTATGTTCTTTTCTCTGGGTTTTTTGTTTTGGGTTTTTTTTTTTTTTTATCTTTAGATTAGCCCTAAAGGTGAACATTTTCTTTTTTTGAGAGTTCTGCTTTCACCAGCAATCAAACTGAGTACCTATGCTCAAGACAGGGTTGACATTCAAAGCTAATTAGCTCAAGACAGGCTAAAGGTCTAGAGCAGCATCAACTTCATGACACTCAACAATGACAAATGCAAAGTCTTGAATCTGGAACAGGGTAGCCCCCTGGGGAGTAACTGCCTGGGCACCAGTTGTGCTGAATAAGAGGTGGGGTCTTGATGGGCAGTAAGTTGAACTAGAGTCAAACAGTGTGCCATAGGTATTGACACGAGTGCAGATCAAAGGAACTGCTTTATGCTGTGCTCATCAGATTAAGCTTGCTCAAAATCTGTTTAAAAAATAACTTTACTCATTATTTATCAAAAGACAATTGTTAAGGTACCAGCTGTCCAGTTCCATCTGTGTTCTTCTTTCCCTGCTTTCTAGCAAAGTTACCACAAAAGCAAACAACAGAGATTTGGGATTGCTTATAAATGAAGGCACTGTTGCATCCAGGGGTCTCGGTTAAGCCCCAAACCCGGGGCTTCTAATAATATCGAGTAATGAAGGAATGATGCGCTTCAGTTTGTGCATTTTTACTCTTAGAAAAGAATCTGAATCAACTTAAATTTCCGAATTACTAAAACATATTATTGACTCACCAAATTTTAAAACACACTTAAAACTTTCCTTAGCTGTCTTCTCATTTTTGGGTGATATTTAAGTAAATGATTCAGTGACTAATTTTCCATGAATGTTGTTAATGGAACTCATTAATAGCTAGTTGTACAGTGGGATATTCTTTTTCCTTGCATTTTTAACACACATTTTTCTTACTCTTCAAAAATCCTGCTATATTCCCACTAGGCGTTACATGCCTGAGTAAACCAAGTAATTAAAAGTGTAACAAAAGCACACCTGCCATAACTGCGATCGTTCTAAATGTGCAATCCTATTTCTGATTTGTCCAAAACCAGACTCAATAACTGAATAAGGATGTAAAAAACCAGGTTTGTTAAAGGGTCACATATCAGTTTCCTCCTTTTTTTCTTGTCCTATGCTTCTCGCCCTCCTCTCTCCCCCCAAAAATCACAGAAACACATAAGACCACCAAAATGGGGCAATGTAGAAAGATGAAAAATACTTGAGTATGTGTACTAATGTGAGTTATTAATGACCACAGCCTCAAAGGCACATCTTGTAAATCGGTTCCTTCATACTCTAAGGAGGTCAAAGCCATTCAGAAAACTATTAGATAACGTATAAACATAAATGGACTTTTGGAAATCTTTATAGTGGCTAAACTGGAACACCATAAGGTTAATAAAGTACAGACTCTAAAAATACAATAGAGTAGCTATACAGTTGTAATTGTACTGAGCAGTCTGGGGAGAAAGGCCATCTCCATGTTTTGTTCCAATCATTTTTGGAGGAAAAAAAAAGTTAATAAAATATCTAGTTTTCATTACAACCGCATGGTAAAGGTAAATTGAAGAAAACATCTTCATGGAAAGGGCATTCTGTGCATAACATGTTAATTGTAGTTGATGAACCAAAACCCACAGAAATCCCTTTGGACAGCTAACAAACAGTCAGAGCTATTAATTAGGTCACAGTTGTTTCCTCGCAAGTCTTTTGTTCACTTTACTTGTAGAAAACACCAACATATCCATTAGACCTGTGGGGAGGTATTCACCAGTGAAGAAAATATTTATTTATTATACACTAAATGCTTGCAATTACATGACTACTTATGGCAGTTCTGCTGGTTTCTCTCTTTGTAAGTAAACTATAATCACTCAGTTCACAATCTACCCTATTATACTCCGCAGAACACCACTCACCTCAGCAGATCCAATTGTTTAATTTTTGTTTTCAGGCAACCATTGTAACTCAATCACACACTTTAAAATTTTTTCAGCATCCACTAGAAAAACCCCAACAAAACATGGAAAGAATTAACTCACTTCACCTTCACAGAGCAGAAGTCAAAGAATGTATTTTGTGAAGGTTACCACTGAGAGGTGAATTGTAATTTCTGCTTGAAGCCCAGGTAAATCTGAGTTCCACTCACGAGCACAGTTTGCCCACTAAGTCAGTTACTTCATTAACTGGCTGTGAAGAAAATGTTTTCAAAGGGTTGCTGTTCTTACTGCAAAAAATTGCAAAACTGCAGGCTGCACATCATTTCAAGGACACAAACCAGCTCATTTCCTGAGTGCCTAAGGAAGACTACCATCTTTATGAAAAAATCAGCAAGTATTTCCTAATTTCTACATGTGTGCAATGCACCATGGGGCAGACAAGGTGGCAGGGAGGGTATTTCATAGTGGTAGAATGTATCACGGCTCTTTTGGGAACAAAGATGGCAGAGGCTGCTAGATTGGTTGTGCTTCATCTTTTCAGTTTGAACCTCGCTTTAGAAAGCTGGCCATGTTCATTAATTACCTCACCAGTCTCATTCCACTTCTCCCACCAACACACCCTTGCCCCAGGGCAGCTGCTGCCTCCTTAGCTCCAGACTCCTGCCCTAGAACCTCTACCACTTCCTCCTCACACACCCCACACCACCAACTATTGTCACTGCCTCCCCCAACCCACTGAGACTGAATTAATGAACCTGGCTGAATCCAGCTGACTCTGTCCAGAGCCTCTTGGGTGTGTCTTCACAAGGTTTCTAGTGCTGGCAGGGTTTATTTTCTCAGGTCTGCTGCTGTGCTTCACCTGCAGTGGGTTCATGCCTCACAAGTTGGAAACCACAGCACCAGACAATGTAAGAAGAATTTTCAGGTCATTACTTCTACAGTTTTATGAACTTCAAATCATGTTTTAGCTCGTTACAGCTATCCTATAACTAGGATAACTAGGACAAGTTGGAAGTACAACATAAGTCTGCCCACTCTGGATCAATTAATATGGAAAATAACATTATTCTTTTCCAGAAAAATAAATAACTAACCCAACAAGTAAACAAGTAAGCAAGCAAGTCGTTAACTGTCTTACCAGAATCCTGTCACTGTCAATAATGGTGTTCAAGCGGTGTGCAATGGTCAGCACCGTGCAGTGAGCAAACTTTTCTCGGATTGTCTTTTGAATGAACTCATCTGTTCTGAAACGCAGCAAGAACAATGCAGACAAAAGTAAGATGTTTGCATGGATAACCGAATGGCAGGCGGGTTTTATGACTACATCAAACATGACTGTATAGCAAGAAATATGCTTATTAAGTCATTACAGTCGTTCTTCCTCTTGTTATATGACATAACTTGAAGGCATATCATGAAACATACGCTAAAATCTGTCCTCTAATACTTGAGGAGGAAATAGTTTCTTTTTGCAAGTACAGCAATAGGTTTAATTTCACAAGACTGATTTCCCAGGCTTTGATTACTGAAAAAGGCAAATTCTGTGGAGTCAGATATTTCTACAGATTTCCATGCAAAAAAAAAAATATATATACATTCTTCATTTTCAAGCTTTAGATTGTGAAAACAGTGAAGAAGAGCTGGTTAAAGTAAATATCCTTCACTGTAAATCAACTGAAGAGCAAACAACACAACCCATAACTAAGGTTCTTGATTTCAACTCCAAAATGGGCTTAAACGGTTGGTACACTAAACTAGGACTGGAGTAGCCCAAGAATGTGAATACAGGAAAAAAAAAAAGAAAACAAAAAAGAAAACTTGGCATATTTTGTAAATCAAAAGCATTAACTGGAACACACAACCCAATGAGGGGATAAAACCTTCCAAGTTAAGAGCCTAAATGAATTAACCACTTAAGAAAAGATGATTGGAAGGAAACGTAACTCATAAGGAATGAAAACTAAGATATAGTACGGACACTGGGTTTGAGGGCTAACTGTCACAAAGCTGAGAACCATGAGAAGGAAATAGAATTATACCACAAGATGCATAAGACCTTAAAATGTTCTTTTGTTGTATAAACAAACACTAAGGCAAAAGATGTGCAATACTCAAAAAACTTGGAGGTTGTTCAAGTAACTAACTGTACAAGAGAAGCACTGACACCACTCTAGAGTGTACCAGCTGGGATTAAGTGTGGAAATCTGTACAGTCCTCTCTTTAGTCAATGGAAGGGGAAAGGCATAGCTGGAAGGTGAACCCGAGTGCCTGAATTAGGCAGCCGTCAGGTGCTGAATGCCCTCTAGAGGCACCTGACAGCCCACGCTGCACAGGAAGCCTTGGCTCCCAACCTGGACACCAAGCCAGGCCAGTGAATACTCACATATTGCCCGTCAGCCTTCAAAGAAATGAGCTGGGACAATGGAGAAAAAGGCAGAGAAACTGAAATTGTCATCCAAGATAGAAGGAAGACACAAAGAACTCAAAATAGAATTGGGTTAGTCGGACAAAGGAAGCTAAGGTCTAGAAGTCAGGCACTTGGAAGGCAGGGGCCTCATTTCCAGGGTTTCTATTAAAACTTTTATACATAACTACTGAAGAATAATAAATGCTGTAAAAAGGGTTAAAAACAACAGGAAGGAGATATCTGGATAAACTGGTGTATTTAGGTAGTCATGTTAGTTTCAACCAGTTGCTTGCAAAGCCTTAATTCTTCAAATCATTAAAAGTAACTAGAAAAACCAAATCACATACAAGAAAGATTAATGCAACACATGTCCTCATCTGACAAATTATTATTTTTGAGTCAGAAGTAGCACTCTACACTGAATCTGTCTGCACATGATAAATATTTGATATCACTTCATAAATTAAGCAAAAAGAATTGTTCTGATGCCACCGTGTCAGGAGGCACCTACAATAAAAAATGGACATAGACAACTTTGGAAGAACATGGTGACTTAGAGGAACAGAGTAACCATTAAGTTTCCACAGTAGAAAGCATGACTGAATATGACTTCTGTTACAAGCTAAGTTTAAGCAATCAGCATGACAAAGGAATAGACAGATCCCTGCTGATGACAAGATGAATTGTCAGAGGGGAGAAGTTAAGTAAAACGTCTCATGCTGACTAACATGCTCATCTAGGGGACAGAAACACTTAAGCTCTGCCATGAGCTTTAGAGAACCGGGTTCTGGGCACAGTCTGAGAAGGCTTTGTCGGTCTGTTCCTACTTCGTAAGAGAAGCTGAAGAACATGGTGAGAAGCAGGTGTTCCTCACCTCCTCCTTTTGAACCAAGGGCAGTACGCAGTCAGGGAAAGAGGCAGGAGTGATAGTCGGGACAGTTCTTTAGCCCTATGGTTAACAATCTCCTGAAGAAAAGGAAGACATTCGACATTAATGCTCCACATAGCAGCAATGCCTGTGCTTCCATGCCAGTGCTAACATACATGTCTTTTTTTCCTATCTTCTCAGCAATGCCTCAATGAGCCTGACTACTCTTAACTTTCAAAAGGAAAAAAATCAGGGGCATACAGGAAAACATTCAGTAGGGAAGAGGCTGGATGTGTTCTCTGACATGGTTAGAATAGTGAAAAGGAAACAAAAGATTCAATAATCCCTAGAATTACGTAAAGAAAGCTTTTTTCTTTCCTTAGAAGTCAAGCTCAAGGTGAGGTTTCCTGCAGAGCTACTACAGAGTACTGAGAAACTCAGCTTGCTTACAGATTTTGAAAACAGGTTTTTAAAGGGCTCAGAATGGTTTGTAACTCTCAGGTTATTCATACAGTTACTGTTATCTGAGAAGAATCCTTGAGCATCCCTATCCTCTGTATTCATTTATTACATCTTCCATTATTATGTGTCTTCCCTATAGCAACACTTCTTCCTACACTGACAGTAGAAACCATTTCTCATTCTTAGATAGTTACTATCAAACTATTATCTTAAACATGTATTTCTTGAATGTAAGATTATTCCAAATAGGAGACTGATGGCCATATTGTGGGTATGTGAGACTACAAAGTAATCAGACACAGACCCCCATGTTCAAATGGCACAGTATGAAAACTCATGCAGACATAGTCACTGATAGGGACTCAACCAGATCTTTTCTAACGTTCATGGTAGATCTTGGAGCACTTTCTGGGGTGGCAGGCAGAAGCACTGCTAACACTGGTAACATCCAGAAAAATCTCAGGAAAAAGGCAGGAAAGACAAGAAGATCAAAAAGATTAAGAAAAGGATCCACGTACAGAATTATGTGACAGAGTGTAGAGATCACATGCTAATATGAGCCAACTACCCTCCAGAAAAGTGCCAAATGAAGCAACATTTCTGTCCTTCTGGGCATAAACAGGCTCTCTGTGGCACTTACACTGAGAAAGCGGCCAGGCAAGTGCCAAGTGATTTCATCACCCATTTAAGTGGATCAAATCCCATCATCTTTCAAGCACATTAGAAACCAAAGATGCAACCAAATATCGAATACCAAAACCAGGGCTGCTGGATGACAAAAACTTGACCCTAATCTGATTATATGAAAATGGGAACCACGATACTCCCTGCTGCAAGGCACACCACAATAAGAATGCACAAAAAGGTGGTATAGCTGTCCCACTGGCACCACGGGTTGAAGATCTAACACCAAGCTTCACAACAAGATCTGGTGTAACCTAAATTAGTTGACTGTGTAAAAAGAAAACTATCTCAACAGCAAGAATAAATATGACCTGAATGAGAAGCAACCAAGGTGCTGAAAGGAACCCTGGTTAAGTCATTATCTTCAGTCTAATGCCCTCCTGGGATTGTCCTGGAAACGTATCTCACACTACACAACTCCTGAGTGGCTTTGGATAATTTCTTCAAAAGAAAGAGAGTTACAGATAACAGCTAGATGTAAATGAAAGATTAAACTATACAAGGTTAAGCTGGCTAATGAACTGAAATATGGGCAATGGCCATTTCTACCAGACTCAATGAGGAACAAATGTAAAAAAGCGGCAGTGGATTTATCCCAGAAAGTTTTGTCCTCTGTAAACAGTAAAAAATACAAGTTAACAGGTAATACTGTAGTCAGGGTGCAGAAAGCTTATGAAGTTAACTTAGTGTTTTAAAAGCTTCAGTTACCAAGGATTTTGTCTCAATCTATCAGCAAAGCAACTACAGAAGATTTTCAGCCCTTCTGCTCCAGATTTCATACAGCTTTCTAGAACAGTTCAACTGCTTTAGAATGCCTCCATTCTTCAGAGTGAGAATGCTGGCTTCAGGACCAAGAAGATAAGATCAAATTAAATGTCTGTCAGTCATCATGTAAAACACCCAAGTGGTCTGACTTCAGGCAACCTTTATAGGAGGCTCCTCCTCTCTCTCACGATGCGGTCACCCCAGCAACAAGCAGAGCAGCTGGTAGCTACAAGGCGCAAGGGTACATATGGGAATTTGAAGATCCGAGAAGGTTGAAGTCAAAATTCCTTCCCTTTACTACTTTGCTCAGCCAAGCAGACAAGAATGGCTTAGTTGATGTGGAGAAACATAGTGGGAAGACCCTCAGCCCTACACCCTTCTCACCCTGCTGTCACATCCACTGCCTCATGCCACCTCACCTTTCTTTCCCCTCCTCCCATCCCCAAATACTGCCTGCCTTCTCACATTTGCTTCCCAGTTGAACTGGTGAAGGGACATGGTCGCGGCAGCGGTTGAGGCAAAGAGATCAAGAGCCAGAAAAACAAAAAAAGAAACAATAACCCCAGAGCTGGCGGCAGCTCCTCATGGTTTCCCACCCCAGGTGCTTGATTCTATGTGTGCTTGCCACCAGGCCAAGGACAAGGGTGCCAGGTATGGGGCTTGTGCATCAGAAGGAGGAGAGGGAGGTTTTCCTTGCATGCCAAAAATGCCTCCCTAACTGCTCAGTTAAACAACGCACATCAGCATTTCCTGATGAGCATCCTATCAGATTGCACAGCTGAAAAATACTTGGCTCTAGTTTAGCAACACATTAAGGAAAAGGTTAATAATGACTGTAATGCAAACTGAATTCAAAGAAGACGTTCCAAGTTATTATTTGTATTGTTATGCCTAGAGTTGATACAAACATTTACCTTATTATAATATATATTGCAGCACATATTAATCAAGATCAATTAAATGGATAGTGTAAGTTGAGAACACACACGTAAGATGCCAAAATAGGGAGGATGGGTTAAGATGGAATTAAATTTCCACAGCTACGATTAATCACAGTTAATCTATCAGTGTGCAGGCAAAAAATAAACTAATAGTCAACCCCCACCCCCCCAAAAAAACAAAAAGATAAAAAGAGAACCTCTGTGAAGGGAATGCACTTCTCTAACGCTTTTAGAAACACACTGTCAGCTGAACTGCAAAGCTACCCTAGTGGCACCACTTCTCCCCCAAGAAGATGTTATAAAAATGAGTCACGCCCAGATGACATACAAAATCCTTAATGCATCTGTTTGAGGGACTTGCTGTGTTATTGTCCTCTTTGGACTCCAAGTTCTCCCTCAAGCCATAGTTTGTTGGAACTATATATTCAGCTCAGACTAATTGATGCAGTACGTTTGCAGCATTGTTTCCAAAATATTTCCACCAGCGTTTCAAATGTTTCAAAAATTAACAGTGGGGGTACTTAGCTATTGGAACAATTTAACAAGGGTTGTCATTGAAATTTTTTTTCTATTGAGGTTGGATGTTCTTCTAGAAGTACACTCTAGTTCAAACAGGAATGAATTCAGGAAAGTTTGCCATCCCAAGTTGTACAACACAAAATAATGAATAATAAATGAGTCCCTCCTGCAGCTTTAAACATCTCCAAATCTGTTTTGCAATTCCTGTGTTAAGGGCAGCTTACCTTCCCCCAACCCTATTTTATCTATCTCCAGCAACTGAGCCACCTGAAGGACAGCATCTCATAGCCAGAAGCATCCAGTTTGCTTATAGGCATTTTTCATCTTTCTATGTTTTGTTCCCCTGATGTTGAGGAAAATTAATTAATTAATTAATCTTTACTAGTTTACAAGGGACATTTCTTCCAGAAATCAAGAGAACTCAACTTGTTTCACAGCTATTCTGATGTTACTGATGTGCACTTGCAAGGAGATTTTTGTCTTCTTGTCTATAGCTGCAGGATAAACTTTGAATATAAATTTCCCTGCTCTATGGAGTGTTAACTGTAATTAGGGATATTTTGAGCACTTAGTTTATATCATCTGCTCTGTAGCCAAAGCTCAACCACCCTACTTTGAATAGACAATTATGACGCTATCATTAAAAACATAAAATAGCAATACAAATGACAAGAAATCCAAAGCATTTACATTCATCACTATAGTACAGATGATCGTATTAGAAGAAAAACCAGATAATCTTAACATGCCAGATTTGGGTTTTACCTTGGGTCCACGTTTGCTGTTGCTTCATCAATGATAAGGATCTGATTTTTTTTTAGAACCGCTCTGGCAAGACATACCAGCTGTCTCTGACCAACACTAAAATTAGACCCGGATTCCGCCAGCTGCGTCTCCATTTTATTAGGTAGATCTTCCACAACATCCTTCAGTTGCACCTGTTGACATGTCAACATATTGTAGGATGAGTAACTCCTTTTTAAATCAGCTCTTGTGTGTGTCATGACACAACAATAAGTATGCAAGGTTTACCTTTTATATTCTGACACAAAATGAGTAAGTGCCAAGTTGGATTACACAGTGTGTCAGTTAATAGAATTCTAAAAACATTAAAGTACGCTGTTAAGAATCTATTAATGTTCATTAAAATGAAGATATGAATCAAAGCGTATTCAAAGTATCATTGCAAAGGATAATTTTTTCATAAAAGACTTATAAAACAATATACATGTCTACACACACACACCTATACAAACACACGCACAACGGTCTACCTTTTGCCATTGATGGCTATGCCCTTATCAAACCTGATGAAAACATCTAAAACCTAATGCACACAAGCACTCTAGTGTTATTTGGCTTGTAAATACCAGATGTAGATTGCAAGATTCAGTAAGTCACCTCTTCCAAGGCATTCCACAGCTCTTCATCAGTGTATTCACTGAAAGGATCTAAATTCTTCCTCATAGTTCCAGTGAATAAAACAGGCTCCTAAAACCCAATAAAATTGGTATTTAATTATAAACATGGGTTTTACATTGCAAAAGGTAATTTAATAATAATCAGAACAAGATTATTTCAGTCACATAGAAATATCTAACAACAAGCTATCCTTCATGAAAACCAAAGTAGTATTTCCCAACAGTATGCTTAAAGTCTGTATGAAAACAGTTTACAAGTCTGCAAATTGCTGTATCCAGTTATGTCACACAGTTCTCAAATGGGCATTTACATGCCACTGTTTTGATGCCACAAGCTATATATACACTTATACGAAACCATTGCTATCCTCCCAGCATTGTTAATGAAAACCAGCAGCTACCACTGTCAATGAGCTCACACTCCCAAATTATATTTGGGCAAGTTTCAAAAGTTTGTTTTTGAAGTACATGAACCAGAGAGGAATCAAAGAGCTCACAATGCCTTTCTGGAAAGTTTTGTTCTACTTCGGTTCCCGTTCAGACCAATTACAGATCATTAATCAAACTGTCACAAACCCATTCACACTGGAAAACGTAGTGTTTGAGAAGTAGGAAGATGACTTTTGGTTCAGAAGTCCTTAAGCAACTTATCAGTACTCATTCTTGTGAGTTGCCAGACCTGAGAGTCATGCACTGACTTGACTTTAGGGCTAAACTCCTCTTAATACCACACATAAAGACAACAAGTCAAAAGCTGTAACAGGGCTAATCATAAACTGAGACCATTCATGACATTATCAGTCTTCCTTAAATTGGAGAAACCTTATGCAAAATATTTTCTCCCCTAGGAAATAAAGTCCAACTTACACTGGATAACTTCGGCTTGTCTCAGAGATTAACCTCTGTCGTGATTTATGATGCCCAGCTCAAAGGGCTACAGCAAATCAGAACAGAATTTAGACCTTAACCCTTTTATTCTGTCTTCATTTCTAAAGCACTCTGAGTGCTATAAAAGGATTAGCAGAGACAGAACATGCCACAAGCAATGTAAAAGATCATACACATTTCTTGACATAACACGCCAATTATTTGAAAGTATCTGTTTCATTAGCAACATGTCACTAAAAACCTGTTGAATGAACAAAAGGAATTTAAAAAAATTAACAGGTTAAAGAACATTTTTCTTCAGAAACACATAGAAAGTAATTTGTTTAACAATACATATTTTAATACACCATTTGATGTGTTTTGAAGGTATTGTTACATTTATTTTCCTTTTCAATTCATTTTTACAGCTTGGCAAAATAAGAGACTGAATTTATAAAGGGTTCGTTAACTATTATAAAAGTCCTAACAACAGACATGTACTGCAACAGAAGATAAGGATATTTTTTAATTACCATTTCTGACACAGATTATTATTTAAAATAGTCTGGTTTACGAGAGGAAAGTAATAAGACAAACCTGTAAATAATTGTTGTAAAAATGCTTGCAGACAGGGTGGCAGACAACATTTGCATAGAAAAGATTCACAAACACAGCCTTCACACAGCTCCATCCAAGCAAGCAATTAGAAGCCTAAGCACATTTTTATTTCTCCAGGTAGGTATTTAAACTTACATATAAGAAAACTTCAGTCTTGCCTCACCACTCTCTAGGAACGGTTCTGTTTAGCATGCTTTATGTTACAATTTTAATAAGCATCTCTCCATCTGGTTTCTTAGCTTCCCACATAATTATGAAGATATTTGCTGCAAAATAACTACCTGATGTTACATTACTATTTCTGTCTAGTGGCACTACTACTAATGCAGCACCAGACAATGTCTATCCCTCAGTTTACTACAGCATAAACCTTATTCCAAACCCTACTCTTCTTACTATCACTACAACAGTTCTGAATACTTTAGTGGCAACAAGTCTTCTCCTTTGAGGAAAAGAAATGCTACCTGCTAGCCTTGGGACACTTAAAACCCTTTCAGACTATGATGAAAAACCTATCATATAAATGATGGAAGTCACAGAATTCAGCTGGAGTAAAATAGTTTTACAACCATGACAACAGACCAATACATGAAAACAAACAAACAAACAGAATTAAAAAAAAAAAGAAAAAAGTGTAATTGAATGCAATGAACTTTGGGCATCTGCATCACTCAACACGTAAAAACTATTTGACCAGCAGTATTCCTGTCTCACTCAGCTCCCTTCAACTGGGTTGAATTCTTCTAGAAAGCACCCACAATAGCTATTGGCAAGATGTTAAAAAAAGCTGTAGACCTTGAACGAACTGATGATCATCTACTTTCAGGAAAAAGGAATGATGCACACAAAGAAAATATTAGAACTGAAATCCACAAAAAGATCTCTTTATATACAAAAGCTGACTAGTTCCAGTAAGAACCTCTGCTGTGCAATAACAAAGCCTTCAGCATGCAGAAAAAAAAAAAAGACATCCTGTGTTAGGCAGCAATCCATTTGCTGAGGGAGTACCTCCCCCCCACCCTTTATATTAGCATACCTACTTCTTTTCTCTAGCTTATTCTTGAGAAAGGAAAAAAAAACCAAAAACCAACAAACCAAAACAGGGAATAAAGAAAGGCTTAGAACCACTGCTCATTACCATTTTAATCAGATTTTCAATTTAATGAAAGTAATACTTTCTGAATGCTAGCCTGCCAACAGGCTAGCAAACTTCAAGGTACAATAATGGTGCCAGGACTCTGACGACAGCGTCTGTCGTAAAAAATACAGAGATCCGAGATCTTATACATGGCAAATACACTCCTCTGGTTTCCAGCCTACCACTCTACCTGCTAGAACATCCCAGACAAATTACTTGCCAAAACCATGACTTTGCATTTGCAGCATATGAGCTTTTCTCTGTTCCTCCCCCTCCAGTGGAGTGCAAATGATCACAGAAGAGAAGTCTCATGAGAGATGGCAACCTGCACATGCTCTGCCTTCAGGAAATTTTGAGGTTATATGTAACCTTGCTCTGATTCAATGTCTCATTCAAAAGACCATGGCAGAGAAGACCTGCGATCTATGGATTTCTTCAAATGCCCCTTCAGCTCCAACACCACAGATAAGGCTATTCCCAACACCATCTTAGGTAGTAACAAAATCTGGCAGCCTTTCCTGCATTCAGCTTCTAAAGCTCACCGCGTTTTTGTTTATGGATCATATGGATCTTTTGTCCGCTCTCCTTTCCTCCTATCCAACATCCCCTAAACAATGGAACAGCCTGTAGATGACTTCTGGTTGGCACGTTTGCTCTCTCTAGATCTAACCTCAGTCAGTTTGTGCAGGGGTGACCACAGAGATGAAATTAGTCCCTCAAATTCCCTTACTAAGGAAGCTTCAGGCAAAGCATCAGGCAGGAATTGCTGCCAAAGGATCAAGTGACTTCAGAGAACTGCTGAAGCTTGGAATATCCCTGAAAGATTTTCTCTGCTCTTTCCCAGACTACAGGAGGTCAGCATATTGTTAACACCTACTCTCAAGAGTTCCAGAGGAACAGAAAGGAGACAAAACCAGGAAGAAATAGGATTCTAAATGGTGCACATTATGCTGAAAATGTTTACAGCAGACCAGGCCACTCTCTTACCTGAGGTATAATCGAAATTTTCTTCCGCAAGTCATGCAGCCCTAGCTCTGACGTCAAGTACTTATCAATCCAAATCCTTCCTTCGGGTTCCGCCAAGCGAAAGAGGGCTGCTATCAGAGAGCTTTTCCCAGCTCCAGTTCTTCCCACTATTCCAACCTACAGAGCAAGCCAAGTTTGTACAATTAAACCACGAGCTTCTCGGGATAAATTAGTATGTCAAGAGACAGTTTTACAACATTACAGGATTTATAGTAGAACAAACACCACACAAAGCTTCTTTATAATTAGCTTTCAAGAGGAAAAAAAACCAACCCCCCCCCCAATCAGTTTGGATTCAGGTGACATTTGGATACCTAACAATTTCTTGGATTACATTCAAAGGTGGAAGATTTTTCTTTAATGTGTGATATTTTATTGTGTAAACAAGACAAAGTGGCTTGGTGTATAACGTGAATCGAAGCTGCTAATTTTTATACTAAACCTGGTTTGCTGGGTGGAGTTAGTCAAATCATTTCAGGCATGCACCTACTTCTCAATCCAAAACAAGGACACCCAGAAAGCACTTTAGGAATAGTGTATGAGCAGTGTTCCCATTTTAAATAACTGAGACTGATATTGGTTAGTATGGTTACGGTGAAGTACTTCAAAGTAGTCAAATTCTAAAAGCCAAAATAAAGCCTAAACTAGCAGGAGGATTATAAACTGTGTTGATGCTTCAGACAGCTGCAACAGAGAGGACACAAGTATTGGAAGAGTAAGGCCCTGTGAGCAAGCTGCAATTCCTTTCCAAACAGGAGAAACAGTGAATAATAAAAATCAGTGATTCAGGCTTGTATATACACCCAAAGAAAAATCAGAAGCTGCATGAAAGGTGAAGAAATAACATTTTAGAAAAAAAGAGGGAGAGAATGCAAAATACAGGATTGCTAACTTTAATGACAAAGGTTTAAGACCTGCAAATACTTCAAATGAGTCCAACACTTGGGTGAAAGTAGGCCCATTAATAAATGAGGAGACTTATAATTAGTGGTGATTAAATATTACTTGAACAGCAAAATCTTTCCTTTTTTTTTTTTTAAATAATGTTGTCTTCAGGTGAAGGATTCTTAGAGAAAACAATGCATGGTAATCAATTGTATCAGAGGTGGTGATGGGCGTAACCCTGTACACAGATCTGATCTGGCAGGATTTGTTATTTCCCGCACTCAGTTTTAATCGCTACATTTCCAGAAAGAAATCAACACTCTGGAAGGAGTTCAGAGAAGTTCAGCAGAAAATTAATATGGGATGGAGATACTGATTTGATGAGGAAGGATTTATGAGGATTAAAAGTGTACAATATAGCCTGGCAAAGTGATTGGGGTGCAAAAGGGAGGGAGAAGCACAAAAACCTTCATGAGTATACGTACAGACACCAGAGGGCAATTACCCACTGCCTGAGACTCAGATGTATGCAGTAATGACTGCTGGAATGAAATTAAGCACAGGAAACATTACATGGAAGAGCAAGGAGAAACTTTCTAACTGTCAGAGACACTCAGCTCAGAAAAAGCGGCAGTGCCCACATTTGATGGAGAATACACAAACCCCTAAAAACATCAGACTCCAAGGAGGGGCTAATGCTGTGTGACCTAAAAGGTATTTTCTGCTTCTATTTCCCAATTCAACAATTTAATCCAACAATTCATTACTGTACTACTGTATATAGACCAATTAACATTTATACAGTGCTTATTAAAAATACAGCCTGATTTAAGCCTGTTAGAATAAATGATAAAATGCCTACTATGCTAAATTATATCAGTGAAACAAAGGAAAAACAGTTCTCAACTGTTACACTACAGCTCAGAAAGAAAATGCTGAGCGGAGAACACAGACACCCAGAGCTGTGAAAACAAAAGTTCAGTTGTTCCTCTGTAAATGTCAGTGATATACAGTATTGTATTACGGATATAAAGAAAAAAATGTTAAAAAAACACATTGATACTTAAAATAAAAATGCAGCTGCTCTGCATATTGTCAAAATTCCACTTTCAGTTTGGCATCAAATGAAAGGACTCCTGCTCTTCAGTATTTAGAGGAATCTATTTGTATTTTTGGTCCAATTGACTAGAGGCTGCTGAAAATCGACATGAATTTGAAACAGCTCTCAGTGTACACATTTATTTATTTGTTTCATGCATTGTATTTTTCAGAGGCCCACGTTCATAGCCAGTGCAAATGGAAGTCCCAGCCACCTAACCGGGATCACACGGCCAGGATTTTGCTGCCCGACGCAAGCCATGCATGTGCGCAGGAGTACACCTGCTACGCTGGGCTCATCATTACTCAAGCATCACTCATACTTCAAAGCAGAGCTGCACAAAAAATGAGAGTGAGATTTACAGCGTGTCAGCTACTCCACTGAAACTACCCGTGTCTTTGTTATCCCTCAGGCAACCTCCCTTTCGTGCTAAGCTGTGAGAGCATTTACGCGAACAGCTGCCATGCCGTAAATCTAGACCCTCGCCCTCCTGACTTTTTTATGTAGCCATACCCTCAGATTTAGAATCTGTCAGGACAAGGTGCGTTTAACAATGTATTAGTCAATGAGCATTCATAAGCACCCCAAAACAAAGACAGTGGTGTTTAAAAACCAAGGGTGCACATGTTAGCCTTCTCCTCCTGCAGCTGTAGTAGCTGAAGAATTTAATCACAGCCAATCGCTCGCAGAGCTCCTCGCACACCTCCTCCGTTCTTCCTGCACCTACAGCTTCCCAAACTGGACACTGGGGTGGCTACAGGAACAGCTACAACCAAGGCAGGATTTTAAAGTCATTTATCCTGCCAAAGGCACTGCAGCTACCAGAAGTCTGTACAAGCCAGGGGTTGTGCTCTGAACAGGTGCAAGAACTGTCACAGACAGCCACACAAGCAGAGATCTGGAAACCTGGTTCTGAAGAGATGCTTCTCCATAATTAAAACCAAGGAGCACAGGTGTTTGGGAGACTTACACAGTGGCAGTCTACTGCAGGACTGTGCAAAACATCACAGAGAAGAAACACAAAGTCCTTGGCAATGGTTTCAAGCTCGGCAAATTTACTTCAGGATGACAAAACCACAGCACAACCACTCAACAAAAATAAATATCCCCAGTCATTCCTTCCATCAAGGACTGAGTCATACACTGCTACTACCTCTTGCTTCCATTTTTTTTTATTTCTGTCTCTCACTAAGAAATGTAAATCTTCTCATCTGCTATTACATTGGAAGGATATATAACAGCTAGAGAGATGGCCCACAGGCAAGAAAAGTAGAGAGTATATAAACATCTCTTTTGCTCTTCTCCTTAAACACCATTTTTAACTTGCCCATACCTAATTCCATGAGATCATCTCCATGCAGCAAAGTCAGGCTGAATACTTGTAACATGCATGTTATTAAAAAGGTCCACTTGAGGAATGAAACAGGTTTGGGACTGAATGGCAAAGCATGTTACAAATGAGGCCAGGGCAATGATTCTAGAGAGTTGAACCAGCCTCCTAGGGAAGATATCCTAATCAAAAAAGTACATGTGCATTTGAAATGTGGCAAAGCACGAATTAACACTGCAGGGCTCTAATTTAATTTTGTCTGTGGGGGAGACCTTCCCCGCAGCACTCTTTCAATTGGGATAGTGTCAAAATTGGGGAGGAAGAGTCAAATCTGCAGAAGAGGAAGAGTTTTATTTCTATGTTTCTTTTGGCTACCAATCTAATTAATGGCAACAGTTAATTGGATTGGTAGCCGAAAGGAACTGAAATAAAATCCCCAATTCTAAAGTTATGCAACAGATTTTTATTTCTTTCTTCTCTCCTCCATTCGGGGCTCTGTGCAAGAGCATGCATGTTCTTTATTTTCAGCTGTCTCTGCTCACCTTGTCTGTTGACATCCGTTGCTACATTTACATTCCTTCTACGGAATCCCTGTTTCCTAATGCAGCTCTATTTGCTTTGGATTTGAACAAACATTTTGGCCGTAATTGGCATTTGGACCTCCTGCCCCTTTCTGACAAAACTAAAATTTTATCAGAAACCAATCAAATATGTTTAATCTTTTGTTTTGATAGAAATTTCATGCTTACAGATGCACTGATGCTACACTTACATAAATAGGCTCCAACTTTTGTTATAAAATATGACTACGGTTTTAAAGAAACACTCACTAGCTGTCTAAAGTCCATATTTTTATCATATAGATTCCTGTCAATTTATCATCTTCACTGAATTTCTGTGATGGCCAAAGACAGCCATATACATACCTTTTCTTTTGGTTTAATTACAACAGACAAATGTCTTAACACCAAAGGCCCATCTAGACTGTAAGTGAAGTTAACATTCTCAAATGCTATCATTCCTTGGCTTGGCCATTCCGGTGGTGGGTGCTTGTTTGTCTCCCAGGGAGCTTCTTTTTCAAGTTCTGTGTATTCCATTACTCTTTCTACTGATATCATCTAAGGGAGAGAAGACGACACACACACATATATATATATATATATCAATTTCATAGAATGATTGAATCTCCTGAGTTGGAAGGAACCCATAAGGACCACCAAGTCCAGCTCCTGGCTCCACACAGGGTCAAACAAGTCAGTGCACGGGACTGAGTGCATCGTCTGGATGCTTCTTGAGCTCAGCCAAACTGGGTGCTGTGACCACTTCCCTGGGTAGCCTGTTCCAGTGCCCAACCACCCCCTCAGTAAAGAACCTCTTCCTAATGTCCAGCATAAAACCCCTCTGTTGCAGCTTCATGCTGTTCCCTTGGGTTCTGTCACTGGTCACCAAAGAGAGATCAACACCTGCCCCTTCGCTCCCCCTCGTCAGGAAGCCACAAACCATGAAGAGGTCTCCCATCAGCTTACTGCAGATATTACAAATACTGCATGCATACAGATATATGTATTTGTGTATTTTTACCATTACGATCCAATGGAAATTATTCCAGTTTTTCTTTTAAGCACACAAAAAAGTATTTGGTACCATCCTATGCTTATTTCATACAACTGAAAAAAGTGGGAAGAGTGCATCTCATGTCCTACTCAGACCTGAATCTATCAAGATAAGTAAATCCATACATAGGCATTCATTTCTAACCAGTGGGATCAATTACAAATCTAGGTACGTGCACAAGCATTAAGACATCTAAGCTATGAGAGTTGTCAGTCTTGGCTAAGATGACACCACTGTGTGATGGGAAGACAAAGCTAGACATGAAACTGCCATGTGAGCATGATAGCTACTACCATCAAGTTCACCATCCCTTTTTTTTTTCTCCTTGTCATTACCACTGTGCTTGCCTCCAACAAATCTTTTAAATGTTTGCCACAAGCAGCTGCACAATCCAAGATAGCTGTCACCTTATTACTGCTAACTTTTATGCAGTAAAACTTGTTTTCCTATGTATTTTATGTCAGGTATGAAAGAAACTGCAGTATTTGCTGGTGCCTCTAATCTTACAGCAAGGGAAGAGGAAACAGAAGTTGAGCTTTTTAGATGCTTTTTCCCTTCACCCATATGACTTCCCAATACAATTAACTGTATTTAATATTGCCTACCCTACCCTTTCCATGTTAAAAAATAAACTCCTGTGAAAAGCATATAAGGAGGAAACGACAGAGCAGAATAGAGAGGAAATGTTCTTGCCTCCCCCAAACATAGCCAGCCTTTAGTAAGAAGGGATTTTTGGTGGATGTCCACCTGTCAATGAAGTTGACGCTAATAATCGTAGCTCCATAAAATGATCACAAATGCCAGCTTAGTGAATGGGAAGTCTTTCTCCTCCCAAGTATTTCTGAATCACAGCCTCCAAGAGAGCAACACACTACATGAAAGTCCCCTAGAGAGACACTTCCAAAACTTCCCAATTGGTAGGAAAAAACCTGAAAGCTTTCTTCCCGTTTCTCACCGAAGTCTGCTACCACTAGGTTTATTCATGTCTGAAATGGTCTCAAGAAGCAATATGCTAGACAAAATCCCAAAAATTAAATCTAACGTTCGTGTTAATTTTATCTGTTATTAAACATGGCTCCATAACTTTTACAAAAGGACTGCATGTATACCCTAGTCCATGGTCAGCAAATTACAAGTATCCTTCAGCTATCAAAACAATGCAAATAGAAGACGTTTATGCTCAGTACGTTCTCTTAAAAGAATTTTTTCTTATGTATTAAGGTGTGAAAGTAAATATGCAAACTAGAACATGCTAGTAAAAACTGGAAATTGGTAGAAGGTATTTTACTTTACATACCTTGGAAAACACGTAACTCTCTAAGCTGAATACAAACAAATACATTCAAGAACAACAAGCCTTTACAACAAATTAAAAGGGCCCTAAAAATGCCATGGGGGATATAAGTAGAATTTTAGAATGCAATAATAATAAATAATAATAAATTAAAAATCCCAAATCTAAACCAAAAATAAATTAAAAGCATCTTACTTATAGAGAGAGATTGCTTTCTTGTAATTTTAGCCAGTTGCAATGCAATTGTCTACAGCATAACCAGACAGTCTCCTTTCTGCTGTAAAGGGTGATTATAAAGGCTTCCTTACTATGAATGGAGAGGGACAGTCACTGGGCACAATTCAACTCAACAGACATTCAAAATCAGTCAGACAAATTATACCCTAGAAGAGGCTATTTTTCTTTATTGACTGTTAAGTGGTGCCTCAAACGCTTGCTCAAGTATGAACGTCCTAAGTTAATTAAGAAGAATCCCATCCTTACGGCTCATGCCACAACCACGAAAAGGAACCAAGAGGTAAAAATGAAGAAATAAACATTACCAGGTTTTCAACTTCAGCACTTTGTCGAACACCCCACTGGAATGTTCCCATGAGTGTGATTGCATAGGACAGCGCCAAACCAACCTGCCCCGCATTCAAAGCTGCAGACAAATTAAAAAGAGAATCAAATAGGTGCACTGGTAGTTACACAAAATCCCAGCTAACTTCACTTTCATGAGGTTACTTACATGATGGAAGCATCACAGCCAGAATTTTCTTTGGTTACACCATACCTGCCGTCTGTTCAAGGAGTAGCTCCAGGCAGCAGATACTTGCAGCAAAATTTTTTTGGGGGGACTAGGGGACAGATACATTTTGAAAATTGTCTGTATAATTGTAAAACATCTCAATTCTCCTGGGCCTGGCATTTTATATAAAGACTGACATTCAGTCTCACGACTATACTTACATAGTTTGTTAGGGTTGTCCCTATCTGGATGAGCACTGGTAACCTTTCACTTTTTTCTAAGGGAATCAGCCCCTAAACCTAAGCAAAAAATGAGTGTAAATTGATTTCAAAGTTAGGAACACTTACATCACCTTTGTACTGTTGTAAGTGATAAGATAAAATAACAGGATAGAGTATTTCTTGCCCTGGTTATATATGCGTTTTTTGTGTTCAGTGGGTCTACTCTCACAAAATAAATTAATTTATCTGCCCCGATATTAAGCATGATTGTCCTCTGACTAACTTTATCCTAGCATAGCTCTATTGACTTCAAGAGAGCTACTCCTTGTCTAGGGTCAAGGAAAGATTCAGGACTATTTTTTTTTACTTGTCTTTTGGCCTTCTAATAACAACAAACCTATCTCAAAATTTTTCTCCTGTGGAGCAGCACATAGTCCTCAAATTTTAAAACACATGTGCAAATACAGAACTTATCCAAAGGAAAAAGAAAAGACACAAAACCAGCAAATTAGCACTAATTTTCATGTCCAAGATAATTACTTCTTCCTTCATATGTTAGATGACTATCTCATTTTAGTACATCTAACCCAATTACATCCTGGATGATGCATATACTAATGACAGCTCATGAGTGACAGTGAACATAAAATGTGTTATTATGAGGTGATTTTCTTTCTGGAACTGGCCTATCCTGCTGATCCAAGATATCAGAAGAGTATCCCTAGGAATTTCAGCTTGCCTTTTGGCCTACTGTGCCACGTGCAGAAAGGAAAAAAAAGCTGTTAAGAAGCAGCACTGTGGGTGTTTCAGCATGAAAAGCAAAGCCCTGTAGGCCCAAAAAAGGCAGTCAAATTTGACAAAAAAAGATGATTTATTTATTGCTATTTCTCTGAAAGCTAGAGTCTCGAAATGGAAGACTACAGATCTGCAAGTTTGTTTGTGCATTTGGGCATGATGGCAGATGCGTGCCCAAGACAGGAAGAAGCCTGAACTGCTTCCACTATTTGCAGGAAAACAGAACTACCCCCATGCCCTACACTGAAGAAAAGATCATGATCTAGAAAGAAACGTTTAACTTAATTACAGCCCTTAAACAGTTAGAAACAACAATCTATGAAAAAGAATTAGACATTACTATACATGGTAATTACTGAGTGAACTTTTCCTAACATTTGTACTTACTCTTGGCGAGAAGCAGGGAACCAAAAGCAACCACTATTACAAAAACGGCACAGATGGCATCCAGACGCACAGCAAACCATCTTGAGGTTGTCAAAAATAGAAACCAGGCCTCTGAAGTGGAGGATTAGAAAAGAAAGCTGATTAATTATTAATATATTAATTCTTGTTAATATTGTAAGTTGACTAGAAAACCCTGACTTTGCCATCTTCAAGTGCACATCTGTACGGACTGATGATGATCATAACTTTGTCCGATTTTCCTGATATGGTCTAACCTAGTTTTCATACTAATGACAACCAAAATGGTAACCACAATCAGTATAACATACAGTAATATGGCCGAGAAAGAAAAATAGTCAAGGCCTGAAGCACGGTCCATTTATTTAAAGTGGAAGTCTTTTTGTAACTCTAGTGACTCAAGAGTCTTATACAAATGCAGAAGTACAACTACATTCGCTGTAGCTGGACTACAGTCTACTGGCTTTTTGCTAGAACGTACCACAACACAACTGTCAGAGCCAAGACTTCCAAAGGTAGCTGCAGCTGGTTAAGTTCCCAGAAGAGCTGCTCAAAACAGCCAGTGGAGCTACAGAGCTATCCAATTAACTAAAGGCACATAGCTACTTTTTGGGGAAGCTCACAGGTGGACATCTCCACTGGGCACTCACATCCAGATGTCCAAAATTTGGTGCTAAATTCCATCCCAGATAGATCTGCCGCAGGACAAGATACAGGAGACAGCAGTAAAAGATATTACAATACAGAAGGCAAAGTGTTCCAGCTGCTACCAAGTCACAGCAGAAGGTTTACCATTCCAACCCTTTCTGCATTGCTTGTCATTGTTACTCCATGCTAAAGATCAGTGCTGCTTCAACTGTTCCAATGTTACTTATCCCAGCCTGGGAAAGATTCAAACTAAAAAATTCCTCCCTTTCGTAAGCAAAAGAAAGGAGGCAAGTCTTGCTTTAAGCCAGATCAGCTTANCCAGGTCAAACCCCTCTTGTTACAACTTAGACTCATTTTTTTGCTCTTCCCACCATGTACCACCGTAAAGAGTCAGTCGTTTTGGTAACNTGATAGCCACATTACGGAGTGATCAAATCAACAATTCAGCCAACAGAACGTTGTGTAACTTCTGGAGGGCAGCAGAGGGCAAGTGTGAGGATGAACAGGCTGCTCAGAGAAGCTGTGGCTGTCCCCTCCCTGGCAGTGCTGAAGGACAGTTTGGATTGGGCTCAGGGCAACTCCCCATGGCAAAGGGTTGGAACTAGATGATCTTTGAGGTCTCCTCCAACCCAATCTATTCCATGGTTCTATAGCAAGAGACAGCCTGGTAAGGTCCAGAGCTGGAAACCTCTTGTTCCCATTTGCATCAACTCCGTGTATGCATTTAGCAGCTGGTTTCATTAAACAAGATATTCGATATGGTCTCACCATTTGATACTGTCATACACTTAGGAACACAGAACGACTCATGCAGAAGATGGCACTGCATCCAGTCAAAACCCTAGCTCCAGAAATTTAATTCACCATGATAATGTAGGCACTCCTCTGAAACCCAGAAGAGAAGTGTGTCCCCAGGAACAGCCTATAGCAGCTTCCTGGTCACCAGAAAAGTCACTTTTTCTGCAGTATTGTACTTGTAAGACCAGGAAAGGGGACACATGAGTTGCGTAGTTTTCAGTTCCCAGGTTCTTCTCCACTGATACACTTGTCCAGGATATTGCTCTAAACTTTCAGCCTTAGATGGGTCATTCTTCAACTCTGTGTAATGTTCAACTCTGTGTAATAGGATTCTGTGTAATCCTATGCAACCAGGGTCACTGGGTATGCAGAAAGGAGAATGGTGATCGTGGGGACCAACAAAGACTCTTCATGCTGCTGCTTCTGAAGAGTCGTGAGCTTGCTTATAGAGAAGTAGCACTGACAGGAAGGAAACTTGGGTTTAATCAAACCTCAGCATGCCTTTTAGATGTTTTTTATCTAAAGATTATTTAATATCAAATTCACAGGCATTGCTGAAAGAGAGTTTAAGAAGAGTGGCTCAGCCCTAAATAGAGAGGAGTTTCCCACTCCAGGAAAAAGTGGGAAACAAAAACATTGCTGTCTGGGAGCGCTTTCTGCGATACAGGGAAGAATTTAAAACTCCCTGGGAGACTTAAGAATGTAGAGCTCCAACTTTGTGAGCTAGTATGAAAGGTGAACTCTGAGGCCAGACCATGGTGCTCCATGCTTCATGCAATCAGCATCTTGAAAATTGATATGGATGGAGTCTGCACATCTCTGGGCAGCTTGTTCCTCTGCTTGACCATCAACTCACAGTGAAAATGTTTTTCCTTGCATCCAGGTCAAACCCCTCTTGTTACAACTTAGACTCATTTTTTTGCTCTTCCCACCATGTACCACCGTAAAGAGTCAGTCGTTTTGGTAACATCACTGCAGGCACTGGAAGGCAGCTATTAAATCCTCTCTATGAGCCTTCTCTCTGTGAGTTGAATGAGACCGGTTTCCTCAGCCTCTCCTCACACTAAGATCTCTCCTGCTAGTCCCCTGACCACCTTCCTGCCCCCTCCACTGAAATCAGTCCAGTTTGTTAAGAGGGTTTCCTCCATCTGGGGGTCCAAAACCAGATGCAGTATTCCAGATGTGGGCTAACAAGTGCTGTGGGGGGTAATAACTTCCCTTCTTCCACTAAATGTGCTCCTGTTAATACAGCCCGGATGTTGTTAGCCTTCTCTGCTGCCCGGGTACACTGCTGACTTTATTTCCTCCAAGGACCTAAAATCACACATGCACTAAGCAAGCTGGTATACCCCAAATACTCTGCTGGGAAAGACACTGAGATGAAGCACGAGAGTGCAGCTATAAACAATAAAGCTTGATCTCAAAAGCAGGTTCCTAAACTGCCCAGGAGGGGTGTTGCCAACAGTTTTGTTAGAGAGATGCACAAAATCGACTGGACAATGGTGTAACTAACTTTAAAATACAAGGAAGTATTTCTTTTAAAGGTCATGGTCATCTTTGTATAGTGGAACTTTTATGCGCAGTTTATCGACTAAAGACTTCCTATTACAAAGCTTAAAAAACAATTTTGTGTTCCCTTGCTATCAGCTGCTGCAAAATTGATCGGGTCAGATAACTAGCAACTTGAAAATATTAAGAAATTCAAGGCTAGAGGTGTCTTCCTTGAAGATATGTTTCCCCAGTCACAAGTTACTAGGCTCAACATGGAGGTCAGTGCACAAAATCCTCCAGCCCATGATAAGCAGCGATAAGTCCATGATAAGATCAGCAGGTCTGGTCTAAAACCTTAGAAGTCTGTAAGTTTCAAAAAAGCCATGGAATATACTTGTATTTCTTATGACAGAGGAAATTCAAGATCTTACCTAACAAACACAAAATTGCAAACTTACCTTCCATCAATTAAATGTACTCTGCTGCATTGTTTTTCAAGATGCTGCAGAACATGCTTAAGTGATGGAAGGTAAAGAATCACAAGAAAACCTGATTTATATTACTTACACTTGGAGAGTACTAATATTTTACACCTTCTGGTCATGCCATACATTAGATTTTAGCCCTGAAAGCTGCTCAAAGTAAAAAAATGGGTGAGACTGATGAAACTTTTCCAAGGTGATTTATAATAAACATCTATGTTCAATCCCTAGCACACTACTTAATATTAAATGCTTCATAATACAGCCTGCTTCCCCCCCCACCACCACTTGTTAAAGATGGTACCCAGGTAGATGTCGAAAAAATATTCTTTAAATATTATCAGATTTTAAAATGTTTATCTTCAACATTGTTAAAACATATGCATGGGTATCTCAAATTATATTACAGCTCGAAGTAAACTCTCAAATCTAGACAGATAATAATGTTTTTGTTCTAATAGAGAAATTTTACCCTAAAGAGACAAATGCAAAACTCCTACTGATTTTAATGTACATTATATACGTGTTGCTGAGGGCACAAGATATTTCCCTCCTACAGAGCAAAGCATTTGATTTTCCATGTGACTTCATCACAAACCTGAGTGGAGGTCTTGGTGTGCATCAAATAATTTCTGAAATCGTTCCTCTGCTTTCAAAGCCCGAATAGTCCAAAGTCCCTGAAGGGATGACGACAAATGGGAGAACACTGGACTTCGAGCTACAAGGGGAAATGAGAGTAACTTAGCAATAGCTGAAGGACATTTAATTTTTTATGTACTGCACTAATCTGTAATCCTACTACTTTATGTTTAAACACACAAGTTAGAGTACTGCATCCTTTTAGAATAAATATGCAGTATCTTTAACTAAAACCCACTTACTCAATTTGAATCAGTCAGCCAGGCAGCTTAATTTATACAACAATGTCTTATGTTTTTAACAATAGCTGTCACTGAAGAAATTCTTTGAGCTTTATTAATGACATGAGACACCCATTTTTGTTATTCATAATGCTTAATATTTCATATCTCAGTCAAGCTGAAGTCAGGCACAAGAGTCAGATTAGGTCAGAAACTCCATTAGTGTGTGCAAGCAAGGTCCCAAAGACAGGAGCATGTTTGTAACTAGCTCTACTTACAGATAGTTAAACTGACTTACCTAAGGTTTGTCATTACGCAAAACAGGAGTTAAGCATGTAATTCACTTGTTGGGAACCAAGGCAATAAGGAAGTTATTTGCATAGCAAAAGAAAAGAATCTTTGATGGATTGTCTACAAAATACTATCATTTCACATAATAATAAGCAGGGTTCAAACCAACATTAAGTCCCGCCAAACTACATACTTGTGGATTCTAGACGTTTAATATCTCTTGAAGTGTCTAAAAAATATCGTCGAAGAAAAATGAAAAGAATAAATAGTGGAATTAAGGGGATGAGTATCCAAGGAATCACTGCTACAGCCACAGCCACCACACCAAAAATCTGTAGGAGAGTCTGCAACACAATAGAAACAAAATAAAAAAACTCTTTGCCAGAAGAATTTAATTTAGAACAAGTACAAAACTACTTAACACTATTGAAACACTTAAATATTTAAACACAATTCCCAAATTTAAGAGCAGATGCATTGTATAACATACAAGCAACATCTATTTTTATGCAATGTGAAGAATTTACAGTAATACCTAATTTGACTAATTGCGCAATTTATAGTTAGTTTTCTTCCGCATTATTTGTTCTTCAAGAAAGGTCTTTACAAACTGGTTGACTGAACATTAGTGTCTGTTTTTGCTGACTATTCTGTGACTGCTGTAACAAAGTAACAGATAATTAAAGAGACAGACTACTAATCTTTAATGGACCCAAGCTATCCAGTGAGTTAGAGGTGAGTTTTTTCAGTCCAGGTGAAAAGAAACTGTTGAAAGACTAACTTATGGTTCAAAGACTTGACAGATGAAAGAGTGACTTTCAACACTTTTACCTAAGAGCACCTTTGTCCCGTTTAGAAGAAAACCAGAGAAAGCTCACTTTCTCTGGTTAAGCGTCTGCACTGGGAAACGTTACAAATGAGAAGAAAATGTTAAACACTGCAAGAATTGTCTTGCAAGAGGCTAGCTTTCAGAGTACAAGATGAATGGCTGGGCTAAACTTGAATTTACTCTTAGAAAACCAGAGACAATGTGGGATGAAGCTTTGTTGTGTAGGATGGTGGATGCTGGCCCAAGTTTCTGAACTAAAGCTTCTATTCGCTGCAGACCACATCTTTCACCTCAAACTTTCAGTTTAAACGTGCTATACAAAAACATTATCTGCATAAAGGTTTCTTCCAGAACACCAGCTGTGTGTGTATGCATGTATGTATGTCAGAAGTCCTGGCATACAGACTGAGTGTGCCCTTTGCTCTTTAAAAACAGGGAAAAAACCCCAAACAACCTATACAAAAAGAAACCCATCCCGTACAAAACCCAGGCAGCTGAAATTCTGTCTCAGCACTAAATTCCCATCTTATTTTCATTAACAAATTCCTTAGAAATGACAATATTTTCTAAAAGGTTTCCATTTTACAGACTGCAAAGGGGCCACCTTCATCCATCATCACCACGTATGATGCATAAGTAGATACTAGCTGAATTTTGTGGCTGCCTGATTTTTTGGATGCTAAAAATGCATTAGTGACCACTGGGTACCGAGAAGACGCCTTGCCTTGCAGCAAAAAGGCTTTTGTCACTTTATCAGGGCACTGAGTTGCAAAAGTTAAGCAACACGTCAGCTGAGAGACCAGAGAGCCACTTGGAGTATCAAGCTGTTTTCACAGACGTAGCTACAAAACACTCGGTTTCCTGTTAGGCTTCTGGTAGCAAACCCTCCCGCCGCCCCCCAGATTTAAATCCAAAACTGAGCACAACCTTTTCCCCTACACCTGTGGTTTGGGGTTTTTTTTTTTTTGTTTTGGTTTGGGGTTTTTTTTTGTTTTTTTTTTTTGTTCTTGAGACTTCTCTGACTTTACCCTGACTTTACCTGACCAGGCAGCAAACCTGCACATCTTACATTACAGCTGCATGAGTCAGCACAATTTAGTCCTCGACTTTAGGTAAGATCTTAGTTCCTGACAGAAGATTTATTGGCATAACAGCATTGCATCTCATAGATCCTGAAAGCACATTATAGGGTCTCACAGACCTCTTATGGAAATAGCTATAAGAGTAGGTATGGGGTAGGAGCTCTGAAGGAAGCTGCATTACCACTCCCTTGCTCATCTGTGGGTTAAGGTGTTGACAGCATCATGCTGTTTGACCTTCTAGATACATACAGTAGATTGCAAATGTTTTACCTAGATTTCATCACGAGGAGGTAAGGTGGCAGCGAGAGTGCATGAAATTTCACTTGGATCAATTACGCACACGGTTATGTCAGCACAAAGCAAAACAAAGCCTCACCTGACTCCTCATCACTGCTGCCGTCAGCCCTTCTCTACCTATTTCTCTGGCGTTCTTTAGAATGCTGTGATGATATTTTGTTTTTACCATGGGGTGAGGAGAAAGGAAACGTTTCCTGACCCACTCCAAATTTTCTCCCGTCTAGACCAGTCTTCCCAAATACTGCTTGTTCTCTGCAAGTCTGCCAGCCATCCACACACTAGCTGATTTCCAAAGGCTCCTTCACCTCCATCCTCATCAGCAAATGGATAACAAAGTCTGCTCCTTCCTTCTGACAACTCAGTCCCAAGTCTGTTTCATACGCCTGCTGCCTTCCCCTTCTCCCTCCATCACCTCCTAAACAGCCACAGAAGAGCAGCTTCTGAAGTACTTCTGGCTACAAACCTGAAGCTCTGAGGAAAGCTGCTTTAAGGAAAAGAATCCTAATAAAAATACACGCTTCTTAATAAAAAAAAAATATTAAAAAGCCAAACTTAAGTTTTAGTGATGATAATCTACAGTATGTTGCAAAGTGCTGGTGGGAGTGGGAGTAGAACTATTAGGATCCAGCTAATGTAAACAAAGCCTTGCTACGGTGAAAATACAGGGAAGGAAAAGATGGTTAGGATGACTAAAGTAAAAATCTGACACCGCCTTTGGAAGGAATTTTAGATGAGCCTGCACCACCTTATCATTATAAAAATTTATGATAGGGTGGATCACTCATGTGTGTTGTTTTTTTTTTGAAAACCATACTTGCATATAAATTAACTCTTAATGAAGTAGTCTGAAAGCCAGACACCACCATTTGCAGACTGTAATCATGTAGCTACTGTGTGAGGTAAGGCAAAGGTTCTAGCTCCCGAGTTTCACAAGAGACAAGGAACCTCTTCAGCTGGAGACTGCCCCAACTTCTAGTAGCTTCCCTGCATGCATGCTAGAGGATCATCATCAGGCTGGTGAGAGCGGTAAGGTGAGTAGTGTGGCTGCTCTCCTCCCTGCAGACAAGCTGTGAGCTAGGAATTCAGTCTGCACAGCACAAAGTGCTCAGGACTGGGTATGTACGCCTTAGCTAGCAGAATTGGCTTCCAACTGAAAACTGCTCAAAAAGCTAAGCAGGGGAGAATTCCCTACATGAAAGAATCATGGCCTATAAACCCAGCAGCTTTTGCTGTATTTCTTAATGGTGTAATTCTTCTGTAGTGACTGTGCAGACAATAACAGCCACATTACAAAAAACAAAACCAACCAAAAAAAAAAACCAAAACCACCAACCAAAAAACCAACCAAAAAAACCCCAAAGAAGGCTGGTTAATTAAATTACATCTTTCAGCTACCTGCACAGTAGTGGAAACATGGCCACCTCACACAAAAGACAGCAGATGCACACACTACCAAAACTGAAAAAGATTGGAATGGAGAAATCTGATTTGCCTTCTAAAGAAGCCACATTGTCCGATGCCCACCTTCAAACCTGCTTCAGCTTCCCTGGAGAAAGTAGAATCTCCCAGTCACAGACTGCACATTCTCTGTCCCTTGAGTACAGAAAAGCTCATGTTGTTTCTGCTGGAGTCACCCTCTTGCTTGCAAGAGTCCTTGGAGAGTTCCCTCGTGCTTTAGTCAGTCACTCCATTCACTGGATGCTTATTTTTCCTCAAGAAATCTCCTGTGTTACTGGAACAAGCAAACCCTCCTATAACCCTCAGGGGAAGTGAATGGTCTGATCAGCACATTCACTTGTGAAACATGTGCTTTCCCTTCCTCTTCTGATGACCTACATATTCATAATTCTTATAGGTGCTGAGAGTGATCTCCTGGAGTTTCCATCTTAAACAGTTCTTGATTTAGGAAGAACAAGTTGTTTCTCTACCACAACCACACAAAAGAAAAGCACTTAATGTGAGGTAAAGTAACAATAAGGAGTCTGGAAAAACATGGGAATTACAAGCTGTAAGCCATACACAGATCACAAGCTCTAAACATTTCCCTTGTTGCAGAAAATATACCATTTATAAAATGTTAGAAATCTTACCATTACAAATTGTAAACCATCTGAACTCATTTAATAAAGCTGACAGGAGAAAAATGCAAAAGTAAAATTTAGAGTTCTAGGTGACTCGTTAAGAATGTTTGCCCTTTCATCCTACAGATCACTTCCCTTCCCCATCAGTTATACTGTGGGCTCAATACTTCATGTTCGGCTTGAGTACTTTTTTGAAGAAGCACCAGGCCTTCATCGAGAACCCCATTATGAACCTCTCAGGTCTGCTGGCACTTTGCTCCAGTGAGTACTTTAAAGCCCTTGATCGCCTTGTGAGAATACCTATAAAAAAACCTCACTGACTTCTCTCTAGCAAGCTCAACGGTGACAGATCTTTGAGGTCTTCCATCATGCAAAAAGATATGCTTTTTTCATTTGTTTATAAATGGACCTTACAATATATTTCAGCTTATTTCTCCTATAAAATATATGCATAAAGGGCACCATGTAGTTGTCTGTAAGTTCCTAGTATGTTTTGTGACACCAAAGTCATACACATGGGTTTGACAGCTATGACAGAGGACCTAGGACCATAGGAGCCACACTGTTCTGAACTTGCAGCTGGTGACCTGGTAGGATCTCTAATGGAAGAGTGGAGCCCAAGGGATTGGATTTGAGACTTGGAAACCTGAATGTGGCAGTCTACATATGACTGTTTCACACAGTGAAACTCCTGTCCTAGTTTAGAAGTTGAGAAAGTGATCTAACCCTTAAACAGATACCTAGTGACCTTATAGCAGAATATTTCTCCAGAGTCCACTAAGTGTAATGACTAGATGTTCTCTGATTAAAGAAAAGTAAGCATCTAAACCCCAACAAGATACCTAAATTTTGAAGAATGAATCAGCAGCCAAATCCCACCCAAGAACTGCAGTGATCCAGGACTGGTTTTACCAATATTTAAGCAGAAGTCAAATACACCTACCCTGCCCCTGCCCCTAACTCCTGCTCCCTGGACCCCAGTATAGAACCACAGACACAGCATGGGGTGGAAGGGACCTCAAACACCGTCTAGTTCCAAGCCCCTGCCACGGACAGGGACACCTTTCACTAGACCAGGTTGTCCAAAGCCCCATCCAACCTGGCCTTGAACACCTCCAGGGATGGGGCATACATCCAATATGTGCTCCCAAGGATTATGGCCACAAAGCTGTACTGACTTAATAATAGCAACAGTGCATATCCTACATATCCGAGATTTCAAGCTTGCAACTCTCAATCCATTAACTCAAGCACTCTCCGTCAGGCTATGCTGTCTGAAGTAAAGCCAGGTCAAGAAAGTACAAAACTCTGCTCTGTTTACACTTGCTTGGCATCACCCTTCTTTCTCCTCCTCCTCCTGCTCTCCTCGACTCGAGTTGTTTTCTTGTTGGGTCTGCCAAATAACTGCACGCACAATCAATCCCTAATCTAGTTTTGACATTTGCTTTTTCCTAGAAGACATTTATTTTTTTAACCACACTTTTCAAACCAGACTGTTTGGACTGACTGTCCTGGTGTTCTGTTACTGCTCAACTGCAGAGACAGCTGGTCACGCTGTCACACCAGGAGAGAAGCCTCCCTGGGGAGGGGACATTGCAATGAGCAGATCACAGTGATAAACGTCTCACTCAGACCAGTTGCATCCAGAGCACCACATCAAACCACACTGTACATTTTTTTGCCATTTTTTGCTCCTTTGTTATTAACCCCCCCCAAAAAAACGCAAACCAACATGAAACATCCAAACAGAAATCCTTTACCTCTCTACTAGAATCCTATAAAAATAGGATTGTAAAGAGCTTTGTTCCATTTTACTCACTTATCAGGTCTGAATTGAGGCAATAGTCTTGTCTTTAATAAAATGCATGGGTTTTCTTTTGAAACTGATTTAAAAAATACATATGGCTGTTTATAATACTGCTTGCATCAAACTCTCAGGAGTTTTTTGCTCTCAAGCGAAAAAGCAACGAAGACTTATGAGTACAGGAGAAAAAATAGCTGCACATAACTCCAATATTTAAAAACCATCTCAGGCATGATCCTTTTTCAAAGCAACCAGAGACAGCAATCTTTTACAGGAATGACAGCTCTCAGTCAATGGCAATACAGCTTCAGGAAAACGTGCATTCATGAGAAAATTTGGAAACAAAATAATTAAGAAATTAAAACTCTAATTTCAGATAAAGGAAAAAGTAAGATCTAAATATTGCCTGCTCAAAACTCCTCAAAAATAGCAGGCCTGTCTTACCTCTCCTCAGAACCCTGCTCTTCGCAATCAGTTGGCAAAAGGTTACCTGACTAAATCCTTAGGTCATTGCCAGCGGGCTGAACATATCTGTCAGATATTCCACATCTATATAGCCAAAATTCCCAACTGCATCTTAAATGTTGTTACCTTCTATTTGTTCTTGTCTCTGGAGGATAGACTTTCTAGATCATTGTTTTTCCAAATGAGCAATCACATACTTAGCTCCTCTGGACAAACATTTTCTGTGCCACCAACACGCTCCCTCATTTGATTTGGCACACATTTTGCCATTAAGTGAGAAGCCTTAGTATTTGTTCAAGATCCCAGCAAAATGTCTCCAATTGTTCCTTAACAAGCACTGCCACCATCCTGCTGTATTTAAACAGCATCCTGTCATCATTAATCTCTTACCCTACAACAAGGGCAAGAAATAGGCTTTCTGAGCACCATGGGCCGAGGGTCTTAACTATCTGAAGCAGGTCTTGATCCTGGTAGCAGCTCTCAAATATCACAGTCCATATGTTGTCTGAGAGTTCTGGATATTGACGCTTTAGAAACAGATCAATCATCAAGCTCCGGACTTTAAAATTCTGCCAAATATTCAAAATCCTCGTCCTTTAAAACTACATTTCTACATCATATAGAGACTATTTTCCTTTCTCTAATAAATTATCTTCACTCGTGTAAGAACTGGTGGTTAGACTGTCAGGGCCTTTTGGCCACAGCAGTAAGTTACTTCCAGTAATACAAATTTTCCATGAGAACAGAAACATTTATCAGAGCCAAAGCTATGGCCCCTCCTTCTGCATCTGCATGCAGCAGTGCCTGTTCCTACCCACTCTATGTGGAAATCAACACTGCCATGCAAAAAACGATGGAGCCAACACTCTCTTGCACAGACCTGTGCAATCCCCAACAGCAAGAAGTTCAACAAGGGCAAGTGCTGGATCCTGCACCTGGGAAGGGGCAACCCTGGCAACTCATACAGACACCAGAGGCCAGGCGCGCTAAGAGAGATTTGGGGGTCTTGGTCAACAGCAAGTTAGATATGAGCCAGCAGTGTGCCCAGGCAACCAGGAATGCCGTGTCCTGGGGTGCATCCAGCACGGCATGGCCAGCCGGTCCAGGGAGGTGATTGTCCTCTACACTGTGCTGCTGCAGCCCCACCTTGAGCACTGGATGCAGCTGTGGGTGTCACAGTAGAAGAGGGACATAAAACTATTGGAGGATGTCCAGAGGAGGGCAATGAGGATGGTGAAAGGTCTAGAGGGTAAGTCTTATCAGGAGTCCCTTGGTTTGTTTAGCCTGGAGAAGGGGAGACTGAGAGGAGACCTCATTGCTTTCTGATGATGGGGAGCAAAGGGGCAGGTGCCAATCACAGAAACATAGAACACTAGGAGTTGGAAGGGGCCTTGAAAGATCATGTAGAAGCAGGGATATCCTCTCTTTGGCGACGTGACAGAAATGACCTCGGTGCTGGGGAAGGTGATGGAACAAATCGTCTTTAGGACCATCATGCAGGACAAGCAGGGATCAGGCTCAGTCAGCATGAGTTTATGAAAGGCAGATCATGCTTGACCAACCTGGTCTCCTATGACAAGGTGACCTGCTCTGTGGATGAGGAGAAGGCTGTGCATGTTGTCTACCTAGACTTCAGTAAATCTTTTGACACTGCTCCCCACAGCAACCTCCTGGGTAAACTAGGGTTCACGGGTCAGAGGGGTACACTCTTGGCTGGGTTAAAACCTGTCTGGATGGCCGGACCCAGAGAGTTGTGGTGAATGGAGTTAAATCCAGCTGGTGACAGGTCACAAGTGGTGTCCCTCAGGGCTCGCTGCTGGGGCCGGTCTTGTTTAACATCTTCATTAACAATCTGGACGAGGGGACCGAGTGCACCCTCACTAGGTTTGTGGACAACACCAAACTGGTGTGAGTATTGATTTGCTGGAAGGCAGAGGGACCTGGACAAGTTGGATAGATGGGCAGAGGCAGGAAGGCTCTGCAGAGGGACCTGGACAGGCTGGATGGATGGCAGAGACCAACATTATGGGGTTCAGCAAGGCCAAGTGCCGGGTCCTGCCCTCCGGTCACAATAACCCCAGGCAACACTACAGGCTTGAGGCAGAGTGGCTGGAGAGCTCCCTGGAGAAGGACCTGGGGGTGTTAGTTGACAGCCAGATGAACATGAGCCAGGAGTATGCTCAGGTGGCCAAGAAGACCAGCGGCATCCTGGCCTGTATCAGGAATGGTGCGACCAGCAGGAGTAGGGAAGGGATTGTCCCATTGTACTCAGCTCTAGTGGGGCCACACCTGGAGTCCTGTGTGCAGTTTTGGGCCCTTCACTACAGGAACGTTGCTGAGATCTCCTGTTTGATTTAATCTAGATGATCCTGCTCAGGCAGGGGTGCTGGACTAGATGATCTTTTGAGGTCCCTTCCAACACCTAACGTTCTGTGATTCTGTGAGATGCTGGAGCGTGTCCACAGTAGGGCAACAAAGCTAGTGAAGAGTCTGGAGCACAAGTCCTGTGAGGAGCGGCTGAGGGAGTTTGGGCTATTTAGTCTGGAGAAAAGGAGGCTGAGGGGAGACACTATTGTTCTGTACAAATACCTCCAAGGAGATGTGGGGGTTGGTCTCTTCTCTTGGATAACAAGCAATAGGACTAGAAGAAATGGTTACAAACTGCATCAGGGGAGATTTAGTTTAGATATCAGGAAGAATTTCTTTACTGAAAGGGTTGTCAGACATTGGAACAGGCTGCCCAGGGAAGTGGTGGAGTCACCATCCCTGGAGGTATTTAAAAGGTGAATAGATGATGTGCTGAGGGACATGATCTAGAGGTGGACTACGCAGGGTTAGGCTGTGGTTTGATTCAATGATCTTAAAGGTCTCTTCCAACCCAAATGATTCTATGATTCTATTATTCTATGAACACACATTCTTACTCGTAAATGTCCAGGGACAACTTACCTTTTCAATTTATAAGCAGTAAAAACTTCAGGAGGACTTTAAATTTGGGGTTTTGTTCAAATGCACTTCTGCACAACAACATTTTCAGGGTTTTGGGCAGCAATGCAGAACTTTGCAATAAAGATCTACGTAAAAGCAAGAGGAACTCTTCTTGCACTTTAATAGGGAGTCAGACATAGTTTTATTCTGAACTCCCTATTAAAATATTATAAAAAGTGAGTCTGTTTTGTCGTTCAGCAGTGCCAGGTTTGCTGTCTTCTGTAAATGTCTGCAGTCTCTGACTATATTCTTAACCTGTCCTTTTCCCATGGAAAAAAATCCGTGCAGACAAACCCTATTCTCATAAACTACAGTGCCCTTTGTACCATGGCAAATATGTTATATCTTCCTGTGGAACACCTCAGATGCCAAGCATAATTTTACATGGTAGCTTGAGGAAACAGCATTAATCAGTGAGAGTGTAGAACATGCATACACATATTCTTTGTTTTCTCAACAGCTCTTGCCAGAACCTGCCTGAAACAATACAGAAAAATGTCTGGCACCATCCAACCTTCCCAGAGTTACTCTTCTTCTAAGGTAGCGGAAAGCATCCCTTTCCATTATATTAATTTAGGAGTTTTCTGATTTATATGTATCAAGGCCTCTAACACCCCCACCAACAGCAGTACCACCAGTAAGTGGGATCCCTGTGTTGGCTTTTGACCTTGCTCCAAGGCTCCTAGGACAATGCATTTCTGTACCTCCACTGTCAAACCAGTGGTATTTACAAAGGAAACTAAAGAACAGCTTCCCTGTTATTTCTGCTCCCCTCCTACTCTCTAGGAGCCATTTCCAACTTTTACCCAGCGGTGTCAGCCCAATACAGCCCCACGGAGCACAGACCCTGATGAAATCAAAACATTTCATTCAGTAATGGGTTTGTTTCTCTTTAGCACTATACAAATGGTGTGTTTCCTGTTTTGTTCTTCACTTATATGTTCAGCACTTTATCAGCATAGGCTGATTCACCAGTGTTTATCCTCACTTTTCTCCCACTTAAACCCTCCTAAAAGCAGATTTCTTTCAGTGCCCATTGCTTCCTATGCATAGGAGGGGCACATGTAGAACAAAATAAAAAACAGTAATAATCAAGAAGTATCTACTGCTTCCAGGCTTTTAGATTGCAGGAGGTAGATCACACAAGCTGACACAAAATGATGAAAAAAAAAAAAAGAATATTAAAAGGACAGGAAAGGTATTTGCCTTTTGACACCTCCCACTCAGTACAAATTGTGAATGCTGCGGTAACTAAACAGGGAAAGGACCAAAGACATGTTCTCATGCTTTCTCCAGACATAATCTGCCAATCCTGGGGAAAGACCACTGGCCTTGAATGACAGACAACTGCTGTGACCCTGCCTAGCATTACTTAGTGTTCTTATCACAGAATCACAGAACCTTAGGGGTTGGAAGGGACCTCGAAATATCATCTAGTCCAACCCCTCTGCCAGAGGAGAACCACCAAGATTAAATCACACAGGAATTATCCAAGTTGGTCTTGAATGACTTTAGAGAAGGAGACTCTCTGGGCAGCCTGTTCCAGTGCTCCATCACCCTCACTGTGAAAAAGTTTTTACGTTTAGATGGAACCTCCCACGTTCCAGCTTCCACCCACTTCCCTTTGTCCTATCACTGGCCATTACTGAGAAGAGCCTGGGTCCATCCTCCTGACACTCACCCTTTACATACTTAGAAACACTAATGAGATCACCCCTCAGTCTCCTCTAGTCCAAGCTAAAGAAACCCAGCTCCCTCAGCCTGTCCTCATAAGGAAGATGTTCCACTCCCTTAATCATCTTCATGACCCTGCACTGGACACTTTCAAGGAGTTCTATGTCCTTCTGGAACTGAGGGGCCCAGAACTGGACACAATACTCCAGGTGTGGTCTCACCAAGGCAGAGTAGAGAGGGAGAAGGACCTCTCTTGACCTACTAGCCACCCCCATTCTAATACACCCCAGGATGCCACTGGCCTTCTTGGCCACGAGGGCACATTGCTGGCTCATGGTCATCTTGCTGTTCACCAGGAACCCCAGGCCCCTTTCCCCACTGCTGCTCTCCATGGTCTAGTCCTTTCACCTGTTTCCTAAAATACTGTCCGCTGTTCCTGGGAGGAACTCCTCTGAGATAATGATGACAATGTTATCATAAGCTTAGCCATGTTATGTGTTTCTCCCCCCAATTCTTCCAAATGTCTGGCAAAATGTCACCACAGATGCTGCTGCCCACTATGCTGCAGGTCTGCAACCTCCAGCTTTGAGTTATATAGCCATTCCTGCCTCAGGCCTCTTGTCCCTCATGGCTAGAACAGCAGAGCAGCCCCCTGACGCTCCCTCATTTTCAACTGCGTGACCTCTTCCACTCAGGCAATTCTTAAAAGTTTTGCCAGAAGTCAATTCTGGGTCTCACAGCAACTTTAAAAGCTTTGTGCTACATTTGAACTGTAGTCTCTTCTGTTAAAAGGCGTATCAGTTCTTCAGTAATAGCTCTTCAGCCTTACAGCAATTACAAGCTTTTAAGCATTTTACTGTTCATTCCTGCTATTTAAAATAAACTAGTCATGTATTTATTTTTAGGTGGACTGACTGAAGTACTAACATTTCTTTAAGTTCCACACCAGCCCCTCTGCCCCAGTTAAATGAAAACTATGAAAAATATTAAGGACTACAGCATCAGCTATCGAAAGAAATAAAACTACCTTTTGTTCTTCTCTGGGCGTATGCTTTCACAGCGGACACACACAAAATACTTTTTAGCCCATCTCTGGGGTTTTGTTCCCAACTTCTCCAGAGCATTGCCACTCTGACAGGGTTACAAAATCCTGCTCCTATTGTGCTGGTTTTGGCTGAGATAGAGGTTATTTTCTTTATAAAGGCTAGTACAGGTCAATGGTTTGGATTTGTGTTGATAACAGCCTTGATAACACAGGGATGTTTTCGCTATTGGTGAGCAGTGCTTACACACAGACAAGACCTTTTCTTGCTTCTTATCCCACCCAAAGAATGAATTGGACTGGGGTGCACAAGAAGCTGTGACAGGACACAGCCGGGACCCCAACTGACTGAAGGGATACTCTGTATCCTATGATATCATGCTCAGCATATAAAGCTGCCATAATAAGGAGGAAAGGGGGATGTCTGGAGTGACAGCATTTGTCTTCCCAAGTAACCATTATGTGTGGTGGAGCCCTGCTTTCCTGGAGATGGCTTAACACCTGCCTGCCCATGGGTAGAGGGACATAAATTGTTTGTCTTGCTTCGCTTGTGTGCGTGGCTTCTGCTTTACCTATAAAACTGTCTGTATCTTCTCTGAGTTTTCTCACTTCTACTCTTCTGATTCTTTCCCCCATCCCAAGGGGGAAAGTGAGTGATCAGCTGTGTGGTGCTTACCCACCCCCTGGGTTAAACCATGACACCTACTCAAAATAAACTCAACTCACCATTCTTCAGTACTACATGCTGTTCAGTGATCATTCCAGCTCCAGGAAGCTGAAGGCTGGCCCAACATTTTCAGCAACCACACTTGAACTAACCAGCACCAGTCTCTCCACCACCACCACCACCATCAGATCCCACTCAGTGCAGCCATTCTCTGCAGGTACAGAACCCAGCAGTTTCTACAGAAGTAAAAAGAAACTTCCTTGGCAGAGAACAAATGCTGCTTACTGTGGGAAGTGCACGCTCACTCCTAATTCGTTACAAATATGCTCCAAGGCTATCAGGAAGACTATTCACACATTTATCACACATCATCAACAAAGACACACCAAAGTAACTAACTGATAAACTGGCCTTACCCCAAAATCCAGCCTTTCAACTAGTGAGAAGAATGAAAAAAAATATTTTTCTCAGAATTTTTCTGAAAAAAATAATTTTTCTCAGAATCATGTTATTTTCTCAGTATTGTATTTCACACAAGGATGGACAATTGAATTAGGTACCAAAGCCAGCATGTTTTCACTGATAGAAGTGAAGAGATAAACCCATTATTTTAGCATATAAGTGACTTTCATAATAAAAACACTCTGTCTGTTTAAAAGTTAGACTTATTTCAAAACCCCAAAAAAAAAAAAAAGACAACAAAGAGAACAAGATTTAGGAATGTGATTGTGGAAGAAAATGCAATCACTCTGCATCCTACACTTCCACAGAGCAGGAAAAGCAATTATAACCCCCATGAAAGAGCTTTTCTCAAAATGCAAGTTATTCTGTTTCAAGAGTGAAATACAAATTCATAATTTAAAACAAAAAACCAAACCAAAACAAAAAAAAGATACCAAACTGTCCTGTAAGGCAAATGCAACACAAAGAGGTATAAACTTCCCAAAGACAACTTGGCATTCCCATTCCCAGCTGAACTTTCATTTTTTGCTGTATGAAGCAGCCCACACTGAAACCTCTGTTTAAAAGAGCCAAACTGATCTGGAGTTTCAAATCATCTGCAGAGTTCACCAGGCAGCCACAGTTTTGGATTCAGCAAAAAAAAAAAAAAAGAAATCTTTCTTATATCCTGCATGAGATACACACGTAGCCACGACAGTGTATTTTTATGAAATATGGTCTTTTTTTCTTCTAGAGCTAATTCCTTGTCCCACATGTTTTGTCTCAGGCATAAATATGCATAATGATTTAGCACACACACACACCAGCTACATGGCTGGTAATTCAAATTACCTCCAAGTTTCTCCTTCCCTCTTGAATCAAAAGTGAAATCTCCAGTTCTTTTGCCGAACAGTGAAATTCTAAGTTATTTGCAAGCATACATTGTCCTATCTATAGCGTATCAGTAGTTTAAGGCAATTTAGTAGATTTGTACTTACCACCATTTGCAACAGGATTGTTACACTCTATGACTGACAGCAGAATTAAAAGATTTCTAGCTACTGTGAAGTGTTAGAAATGTTAATGATCTTCAGAAACCCTATAAAATAATCATTCTGACCTAGGGATATTAAAGGTTTCAATAATGCTTAAAAGGTTGGCTAAATACTTAGTAACAAAAATTGCCATTGGTGCTAAAAGCTGAAGTAGTGTATATATATATAAAGATGGACCCAAAAGAAAAGGAGAAATCAACAGAACATAAGTTCACTTACACCAAAGTATTTCTTTGCCCTGTGTCACAGTAAGAGAAGCAAACAAGAGAACACCTTCCAACAGACATTTAAAGAGACCCCGCTGAATGGAATCTCCCTCCTGAACTTTTACTAATTCCACCGTAACCAAGTGGGGGGATATTTCCAAACCACATCCTGGACTTCGTACAACTGTCCTACTTTCAAGTAGCTGAGACAGTATCGAGAGTAACCTAATGAAGAAAACAGAGGTTGATTTGGAAAAGAGACTATTTAAACCTCACTGAAATTTTATATCTACAGGTTTCAGTCAAGACATACCAAAATACTGCAAGAAAAACTACATTTTTGTCTTCCTACCACTAAGCCATGATATGTTCAAAATGTTAAAGAGGAAGACTGCATCTCATGATACTTGTGTGCTCTTGACAAAGAAACACATACGACTGAATTCCAGTAATCACAAGCTATTTTTTTTCCTGAGTATTTTTCTGGAGTACTATATTGGAAATATCAGTATTCCACACTTCATTGAAAAAATAGAAAGAACAGCCCAGTAACAGGGTATTTTCTACATTTACCACATAAATGGAGAAGAATAAAAGCTAAAAGGAAAAGAGTTAAGAAAAAATATGAAAAGCAGAAAAGTGGCAAACACAAAAAAAGAACATTAAGAAATCCTAATGAAACCAATTTTTTCAGTATTATTTTATCTTCCTTCCTTTGTTAGATAAGGGGTTACACCTTCAATTACTACTAAGTAAATATAAACCCTAAATAATTAAAAAACTTACTTTATGTTCCCACAGAAATTACTTTTGCAACTGTAATGACATCTGTTGCCTCGACATTAATATGTGGGGAATGATATGCATACCTGCTGTTATAAAAATTCTGTACACTAATGTAAATAGGGAAAAAAAAAGAGGGATTGGGGCGGGAAACGATTGGGCTGGATTACATATGATTGCTAGAGTGAGGACAGAACTACAGAACTTCAGCCTTCCCTAGAAAACCAGGGTCCATGTGTAAGCAAGAATCCACCTTTTAGAGGTGACTCCAGACTTTACATGTTATATCCTATACACATACAATCAATCTGAGAAAATACACAGTCTGTATGATGCAAAATACTCATCCTTACATTCAAAGGAATGTGATGACAGGTACAGAGTAAAGACCAGCAACAGCTTTGGCATAGATTATCTCCACTGCTAGTCACCATGAAGAAGACTAATTGGCTACTGGGATTTAACAATCAAAGCATTCAAGGACAGAGGAATGAAAGGTCAATAAAGAACTGCATTATTTAGACAAGTGTCTGTGCTAAGCTCACAGCTCCTGCATGTTAGTCTTGGAGACACAAGTGCACCCCAAGCCTCCTCTTCCTCCTCAACCTCACACCGCTCTCTTTATTGGTGGGGGGAGGGGGTGGATGACAACAAGTCAGGCAGAATGAACAGCATTCTATCTGTTTTTAATGACACAATGTAAACCGACTTTTTAACAGCAAAATTGAAAGCCCCTAAAATTATCAAATGATAACACCAAAATTATTTTTTAACGATAATGATATTAAACTTTTCTTAAACGAGAAGTCAGTAGCAATAAATAAAAAAACCCCAAAACAACTCTCTTATTTTTCTTTAAGTTTTAATTGCTCTTTCATTATGCATTAAGAATATGCACATCTTGGAAATGCAGTTAAGTGCCATCAGGCAACTGGTTTGTTTATTATTTATTAATTTTTTCACTGAAACCTCAGCACAGCTGCAGACTCTTGTGATATAACTATCAAACAAAACTACCATGATTCAGCAGAAGGGAAACCAAAAGGTGTCTCCAAGACACAGGTCTCCTCTACGTATCAGGCTAAAGAGAACATGCTGATGTTTAACAGAGATCCCACCACCAGTTATTTTCTCACAACGCATTTAATATCATATTTTAAGCACACACATACAAACACACAGAAATAACTATTCTTCAATAAACAAAAGTATCCTGTAAAACTCCCACATGCATACATACAAAACCTGGCTAAACTGGGTTTGAAAAAGCAACACAACAAACCTCCCAAGAACCCCGTCTCTCAGAGAAATCACAAAATAACAACGTTGCTGTTGAACTAAAGGATCCTGGAATTCCTTCTCCACACTTTCCCTGACATCTTCAGACAATAAAATGCAGGGGTCAGTGGTACTGAAACAAGGAACGGCAGTTCCACCCTTGTGCACATACGAAAGCAAGTGACCCAAGCTATTATTCCAGTCTGAGGCACTTTTTGTTCCTAATATCCAGATGCAGCAGCTTTTTTTTTTTCTCTCCATTCTTTCTTTTTCTTTTCTTTTTTTTTTTTTTTGTTTAAAGAAATGACTGCGGACACCTCCTTCACATTTTCCTTTTCTTCAGCATTTTCACTTCATAAAGCTGCAGTCAATGTGTTTTGTGTGTGGTGAGAAGGGAATGGCACATTCAGTGGTGGTCTCAGGCACAGCCTACATTGGTGGTTCAAGTAGTCTCAGGATTAGGTCTTTGTGTGTGATGAAAGGAAATGAAAAGTCAGTTATTTAAACTCAGTCAAGCTGTTGATTTTGGGGAGGAAAAAGGTTTTGCAATTCAGTTTTCCTCAATAAATCACTGCCCTTTTCCAAGGGCAGCTGCAGATAGTTCACATGTTCACAGTGTTCTCCAGGAACAAAACAGATCACAATTTTTTTTTCTCTCCCCCAATCCAGCACAAGGTAAGAAATCAAAATGAAGGGGCCATCACATTAAGTTCCTCAAATTCACCAGAAACTAAAGCAGAATATTAACTCTGTGAACAGGTAATAAGATCACTGAAGAATTAAAAGGGCAAGAAACTACAGAGAAAATCATCATCATAATTAACAAAACTGAAAGGAAATCTGAAATATATTTCACCATCCTATGTATTCAGTCTATAGATATAATTTTCAGCCTGCAGCTTATCAGTTTGGGTATTTATCCTGTACCAACTGAGGCCACAGTTTAAAGATGTTAAGATGCAGATCTCAAGTCAAAGTGAGATTAAGGTTCTAAAATCAAGCCTTTGACGAGCTCTCAAAAATATAGCGTCCAAAATACGGACCACTTAGGGATATCTGAACTAATGTACATAAACTACTTTTAAAGGCACTGGACTCTTAATTCCTAATTCTTACTCCTTAAATCCTTCTACTCCTTGGCTGGCCTTTTCCCAAATTACTACAGTATGTTTTATCAGTCCTGTGTCAAGGCAGGCATCGCTATACATTTTGACCATATCATATTAAACTATAAGCCCCAAACCTACCAGCAAAGTGCACATCAAGAGAACCTTACAGTCCCACAGAACGTAGGGCAAGAGGAGGAACAACTGAGCCAACTCAGTTGTAACATAGTGAATCACAGAATATTAGGAGCTGGAAGAGACCTCGAAAGATCACTAAGTCCAACCCCCCTGCCTGAGCAGGATCATCTAGAGTACATCACTTAGGAACATACCCAGATTGGTCTTGAATGTCTCCAGAGAAGGAGACTCCACAACATCTCTGGGCAGCCTGTTCCAGTGAAAAAGTTCACCCTCACAGTGAAAAAGTTCCTCCTTATATTAAAATGGAACCTTCTATGTTCCAGGTTGTAACCATTTCCCCTGGCCATCACTGAGAAGAGCATGGATCCATCTCTTCTACTCCAAGCTGAAGAGACCCAGCTCCCTCAGCCTTTCCTCATAAGGGAGGTGTTCCACTCCCTTAGTTAGCTGACATTTTTAGAGGAGCCTAAGAAAATCAAGTAACACCACCATAACTAGCACCTGGCTTCGTTCCCTTTGGACTTCTGTAGAGGATGATCAAGTTTGTACCAACTAAAGAAAGCATTTGTGCAATTATCTGTGTTTGGGTAGCTCTTTCAGGCTGCTGTCAAGCCTGTCCTCTTATTAAACTAACAAATATATAAATTAAGCATATTAATCTAAAATGAAGCTGGTGTTTAAATCCTCTTAGAAGGATTTAAACACTGTAATTGCCTTCACACAAGTAGTCCTTTACCTGAGGAGGTTGTAACTTGGTTAGAAAACACCTGACGAAAATACGTAACTTAGGATAAGAAAAAGAAATCGAGATGAAGAGCTGAGGCTAAGGGGGCTAACAGTACTAAGGCACGTAATTAAAAATCTGTATGCTCACAAAAAACCCCAACCACATAACACCATCTTCACCAAAAGTTCATTGAACTTTCTGACTAACTGAATCAACCCACAAGCATTAACCACTACCTGATCTTCCAAATATATCTAGTGCCATACTTAGAAGAAACAAGTATCACAGTGAAGATGGCATTGCTTTTTATTTTATTTCTTAGGAGAGCTGGTATGGAACCTTACGGCTAGTGGCAATGTGTTACAAAAGGTAAGGCCCAGGCTTAGACCGCAAAAAAGTTTATTTTTTACTTTAATGAGCTTTGAACTGGACTGCAAATGGACCATTAAAGCTATCCCAGTAGAAGTGCCTAACTTAACCTGTGGTTTCTTCTCAGTCTTTATATTTCACATCTACCTGCTGAGTTCTGTTCAACAGCCATGCAGTCAAACACAGACATAAATGCACTCTCATAAGAAAAGAGATATTTTTCACTTATAAATCTTGTGGGTACAGCAGTAATTTCTACAAAATCAAGTTACTCAACTTCCTAAGTTAAGAAGTATAAAAATGACTGCCCGCTCCCACTGAGGACTGCCCCTCTCTCCCTAAAGACAGGTGTGCTATATTTTGGTCAACATGAAATGAAAGAAAGAAAGGCTGGCAACAAACTTCAAACACAGTGAGAGTTGCTAATTTGGGAGCTATTGCAAAGCAAGTTTAGCAAAATCTAGACAAGTTTTCAGAAGAATCCATGAAGTCTATGATGCATTTCTGTGCTTGCCACACGCCTATTTTTGCTTTAGCAAACAAGCGTACAGTAAGTATCCACTGTTTCTTCTTTGCTGACTCAATGGAAGATGTAAAAAAATTCAACTCTTCAAGTTCAAGGAATTAATTTTCAGCCAGTATAGCTGTCTAGACTAATCATGCTCATTATGATTGTAGTGCAGTGTGTAAATCTTATTAGGCACTCTAAAAAGGACATTACCAATTTTTAACATTGCCTTAAAGTCTGTACTCAGTGTAATGATAAAATTCTCAAAAGAGCAGATTTTAATTATTTATAGGTATTGAAATAGTCTCATATTGCAGATTTTGGGTCCAATCACATTGTGGTTATTTGTACAGAAATTACACACCAACTTGCCAGTATAGCAAAAGGGTGGAATGCTTCACAGTGATCCTAGCAATAAGTTAGAAAAAGGACCACTTCTTCAATGCAAATCCGCTCAAGAAAAGCTTCTACACACAAAGTAAGATGAACCAGTTACTGCATTGTTTATGAAGTTTCACTTGATTCCCCCTGACAACCATTTAAACAATGAATGTTGGGAAATGTCTCTCAAAGAATCAACAACAATGGCTGGGATCAGAGCTTTTATATTTAGCTAATACTGTTTTTAGAAAGGAGAAAATATTTCTTCCTGAAGGGATTATACAAAGTCTTATAAAAGACACCTGCAAACAAAACAAGTGACAAAAGATCTCTATCATAATTGATAACAGTTATCCTTTGTAAAAATCTGTGCTTCTTCAAAATAAGTACCACCTCTTTGCTATTGAATTTCTAAAGGCATCCACTAACCAACAAGCTCGCCAATCAAGAACAGTAAGTTTTAGAAAACCTGCCAAGAAGGAAGTGCTTCTCTCTTACGGAGAGCACCACATTATTAATCAGCATTAATTTCCTAAATGTTTTGTTTTCTGACAGTATCTTTTTAATAGCGAGATGGACATGTACCACCTACTTTGTTTTTTGGAAAAGCAAAACTTTCGACTTAAAATACAAACTTCAGAACTTGACAAATTATTCAACAGCCAATTTAAAAGAAGTGCACAAAGCAATCAACATGAGGGGAAATGTTTACAAAACATGGTCTACAGTAGAAGCTCGAAAGTAGAAAACAATTACATCTAGAGTAACAGCCTTCATTCTTTCATCCCAGACCACTTAAGTTTGGTAAGCAGGTAAAATTACCGAAACACTGGTAAAATAACTAGGTTTTCCAATTTGCTAGGAGACAATGAAGTCCTCTGCATGTGCTGTGCATACAGGTTAGCTCCTTCCTTAGCTTTCTTTTGGAGGAAACCAAATGGCTTCCCCAGAAAAAAAACAAAAACAAAAACAAAATGATGGGAAGGAGAAGGGGGAAAAAAAAAATAGAGTGTAACTCTCAGTTTACTTCAGGGCCTGCTCTCAGAAGAAAGCATGGACAAGACCACACTGATTTTGGCTCCTCTGGCTTATGTAGCCGCCTTCAACTTTTTCCCAGCAAATTTTGCATCCTCAGACAACCCCAAATGCCTTTAAACCACATGCCAGGGCATGCAAAACACCCAGTTTCTCGACATAAAAGCACCATGCAAGTGGGCTGCAATACAACTTTCCCTTTTCACAGGACTATGGAAAAGGGTTAATGGTTTGATTTCAAGGAAAGAGGAAGCAGAGGACATTGGTCATGAGGAGTGTGTAGTATAAATATAAGCAGTGCACTCTGCTGTACAGGGGACAAACCTATGCAAATACAAACCTCACTGCATTGCTTGGTCTAACGGCCAAGGAGAACTACGGAAAAAAGATGGGTTTGACTTTATGGATGTAAATCCTATACTAAGAGAAGAGGATAAGGACTTCAGTACAGCCTGAGCTCCCAGCCAAAAAAAAAAAAAATGCACATATGTATGAGCTGAAATAAAGCAAGATATTCTGTCTAACGAAACTATTAATAAGACTGAAGAAAACCTGGAATGTGTATGAGCAGTAGAAAACAAGTAGCATATTGTAGGACGATGTTTATATCGCACTTCCAAAAAGAAATCTGTTCAGGTCCACGAATTCAAAATCTTATTCACTATAAGCAACTCCCAAACTCAGAAAAAACACAACTATTTCACCAAATGGTAAAACACATCACCTTCCTTTCTTCCCCAAAATCACATGTGGCACTGCAATGCTTTGAAAAGAAATACACACCTCAACAACTCCACCGAGCTTCTTTATCTTAAGAAGTCTTTTTACTACCTCCTTGGAATAATTTTTTCCCCCTCTATATTCAAGAGTTCAGCATTAACAACAGGATTCAACTACTCAACCCAAAATGTCTTTGGTTTATTTTTGAAGAAGTCAAAATAAGGTTTAGAACCTAAATAAGTTCTCTCTAAGGGACAAAGAAAAGTTAGCAAGAGCACCTTAATAAACATTTCTGACTTTAGCATGACAGGTCTGATCCACCAAATGGATCATTTCTTTCTCTGGCCTCCATGGTTCTGTGATTAATTTTACTTTGATACAGTACAATCAATTTTTTTGCAGCTTCATTCCTCTGCAATTTTTTAGAAGGAGGATTAACAGCAACTGCAACAGAAAAAATACCTTGATGTCATATAAAATCCTTTATCCTTTCATCATCATCAAAATCTCAGTGCTTTGTCCATCTTTCTTGTCTGCAGCAACTTATTTCACTTGTTCCTATTAAGGCTATTATATTCACCCTATTACTACTAATCTTTTCTTTGTAAATAGCCACACCTATTTTAATCCAAAATGGTGTGGTAAGCACTTGATTCTTTGTGGAAGTAGACACGTAATTAGGTTAATCTGTGCTATCTTTTCATGTGAGTTGATTGTTTCTTTACTATGGACATATTTCTTATAACAGCAATAAGCTTGCCAGATTGCTTGGAGGCAAATCAGGAGCAATTTACCAAGCATGTAGCTACTACGAGCTGAAATCTTGACATAATAGCAAGCTGTGTATAGCCACTCCTACCTGCCAGTTATTACTCATGTTAGCTTTTTACTGACACATTAAATTTCAACCGCACCTTTCTTTCACAAACAAGTACTTTCATTCAACTCAGCTACATCTGTAACAAATAGCTGATCTTAACCAAAGCGTGCAGGAACCTCAATTCAGAAAGTGGTGCAGAAGACTTTGACAGCAGCAACTGAATTACCTGCATGAAGTCCAGAAATGTCAATGGAAGCAAGTCATCCAGGTGGCCAATATCTTTGGAGAAACGATTTAGGATTCTTCCTATAAAAACAGGGTTGGAGAAGAAATTAAATGTAATTCCTTATAAGATCAAAGTAACTTTACAGCACCATATTTTACGATTTTATTAACAGTGAAAAGGAAGAAGCAAGAATCTAAATATAAAAAGGCACTTTTGTAAACACCATGAAGGGAATCGTTTACAATCGCTGCAATATATTTTGAAGAATACTTCTTTATACATGTCTTTCACCTGAATTAAAAAACATTCAACTGCTATGAAGAAATTAAAACTGGATTTTAAGATAATAGTTCAACAAAATTTACCAGGTCAAACATATCCTTTGTATGCTCAAGGTGTGCGGGTAAAGGTTTACAGTTCAGACAATGCAATGCAAGCTTCACCGAGTAACATCAGGTAGAATCTGCTCCTATCCTTGACTGAAACTCCCTTGTACATGTGTGTACTAGAGAGATTATAGCTGATCTAACTGACCACTCTCAGTAGTTCTGTTCCCACCCTTCCACCATTATAGGGGGATTCAAACTGTAGGCATTCCTGAAATAAAATCTGAGAAAGATTTACATTTGTGAAGCTTCACATTTAAACTTATCCAAAAGCTTGTCAAGACCGATCTTTATTAAAACCAATAGAACAATTGTTCATCTGCTGTCAGTGAAGCATTTACACTTCTCTATTTTTCACTCAGGTAGAACTTGAGGGAAAAAAGAAAAAAAAGCAGGAAATCTTTAATAACTGAAGTCACAATGCTGCCTGCCCTCCAGTAAGTGGATTGGCATCGCTATCTATTAATTGATACCTCTTCTCACCAGGGAAGAGGTGAAACTAAGGATGGGAACCTGGCCTTTTCTAAGGTGTGTGATGCCCATACATGCATTTGCATTGCTTTTTTATCTACATATATCTCAATTCAATTATTACTTCTAACTGGTACAAACACATTCGCTGCACTGGCAACAAAGTACTTTTTTTTCCCCCCCCCTTTCTTTTCAAAGGAGCTCATTAAACTGAAAGTAGTTAAATTTAAAGCTTCCATGAAGCGCTTGGAGACGTAATTCAGAGATAAGAACATTAACTGAAGAAACTTCTGTGGCAACTATCACTCTAGTTTTCTGTTCAAGGCTGCCTCAGAATTACAAATTTTGTTGCGTCACTTTGGTTTATTTTTTAAGTGAATTTCTGTTCCACACCGTGCAACATGCAAAACATCTTCTCTCCTCAGGCCTGGGACATGACTCTGGAGAGAGATACTTGTAGCAAACAGCTTGTTCTGCAGTACTTTACTACCAAAGGCAGTTCCTTAGGCAGCTAGGAATAGGATTCATCCTATTTTTACACTTTGCACAGAGAGGAAGGGTATATATAGTAGCACAAGACTCAGCATAATCTCTTTCACCTGTTTCTTCAGGGAACTGTGGCTGGAGACATTCCCTTTTATTTATTTCATGTTGGGGTAGATACATCAGAAGGAACTCCCAGGCAATTTCTTTTTTAAAAATTCATTTTCCTGTGATTTCCTTATGCAGAGATCGGTCATGGAAGAATGGTCTGGCACTACTGCCTGAACACCTTAGCTAAGACATTTTGGTACCTCAAAATACTACTTTTCAGGATACTTTCAAATGAACCAAGACTTTGTTGGCAAAGGAAAATCATTCGAAAGAGGCTATATGCTTCTTTCTGAAAGGACTTTCCTTAGCAGCCTGTCCAGGAAGGGAAGAGCTGAGAAACAAGATGGCACAGTGGATGTGGCTCAGGGTACTAGCAACCTGTTCCCAGCTTTGGCACTTGTCTCCTAAGTGACCTCACATAATTCTACAGTGTAACAGTACAGAGCAAGGGGAGGTGACAGTGTCAAGCCCCTCTGTGAACATCCTTGAAACCCACCGATGACGAGGTGTACTCAAAGGCAAAGGATTATTCCTGTAGCAAGCAAATCCCTTCAGCCTTAGAATCCCCCTTCACCTTTAAACCCAAACCAAGTTTTATTTTGCAGTGGTTTCAGTTTTCAGAAGCTACAGCACAAAGGCCATCCCAAATGGCACTGCCAGGAGGCCGCAAGGTCACTCGGCCTGGCTGCTTTCCATGGCTACAGTGCAGGTCAGGTCAGGTCAGGTCAGCTCAATGCTGGTGCCTCCAGGAACTAAGCAATGCCTTCCCAATCTCCCTCACACCACAAGTGGAAGATCACATCCAAGCTCATTCCAGGAAAACTGCTGTGCTTACTCTCATTTTGCACAGTAGGGACAAGGCCTTAAGAGCTACAGGAGAGAAGCCATTACAAAACGCTTAATGTCAAAAGCAATCTCAGGTCTAGCAGAATGACAGAATATTAGGAGCTGGAAGAGACCTCGAAAGATCACTAAGTCCAACCCCCCTGCCCAAGCAGGATCATCTAGATTAGATCACATAGGAACGTGTCCAGACTGGTCTTCAATGTCTCCAGAGAAGGAGACTCCATGACCCCTCTGGGCAGCCTGTTCCAGTAATCTGTAACCCTCACAGTATCTCATAGGTCAGCTCTCATTTCCCTCCCCTGAGATTTCTATTGAAGAATCGTCCATTAAAGTTGCTCAAGGAAAAATTTTAAGCATGGGTTTGGGTTTTGTTTTTGCAGTTGTTTGAACAAAGTATTTCAGTTGGATAGGACCTGCAGCCATAACCTAGTCCAACTGCCTGCCCACTTCAGGGCTGACCAAATGTTAAAGTTTGTTGTTAAAGCCATTGGCCAAATGTCTCTCACACAGACAAGCTTGGGGGGCATCCTCTACCTCTCTGGGAAGCCTCTCCCAGGGTTTGAACCCCTCTGGCTGAAGAAATGCTTCCTAAAGTCCAGTCCAGACTTTCCTGTCACAGCTTTGAACTATTCCCACACATGGTAACACTGGATAACAGGGAGAAGAGCTCAGCAGGAGGCTGTGACAACCTCCCACCATTTCCTGAGAAAATGTCAGTGTTGCAACAAGCCGAACTTTAGGCTGCAAGCACAATACATGTCTGTCCTGGTGCTTTCAGTGGTAAAAAGCCAGCACAGATACAAGTGAGAGCTGGAGAATACTTGCCTTCATCCCTCACACCCAGAGCAACTGTGACAATGTTCTTCTCCACTGTAACATCTCTTCAGTGAAGTTCTTTGAGGAACAGGGTCTTGAATGAAACGTTCACTCAGTTAAGTTGGCCTCGGTAATCCTCTGGTTTTACTATCTCTTCCAAATATTCACTAACTACTTCAGTTCCTATTGGTAACCAAGCTGGTAATTAATTGCCACAACTATATTTTTGGCAATAGCCTTATGAAATTTTTAAGTATGTGTGTTTCTATAGACTGTGTTTTGACAGAGCTGCGAGCTGCCACTGGGAAAGTGGAAATTAATCTGACATTATCAATAAAACATGAGTACATCTTTTAATCTGCCTAATCCTCTTTAAAATGTAAATAGAGTAATTCTGTAAAATGACATGGACTAAAGTATGAGTGAGCAAAAGAAATGGTAGACCAAAAAGACAAACCTTGAAAAAAATGAAACCTTTCACAGTCCACCTGATACAATTAAAGCAATTTAAATAGTGAGGACATGAATCAGCTGTCTCCCAAATAAACAGATGAATCTGTGGTAGCAGATTTTATTTTTTTTTTTAAATTTTCAGGTTATTGAAAAAAGTAATTTATGGTCTATTTAGGGTTTGTACATAGTAATTCTGGAAAATGACACCTGAAGTCATTAAGCCTAAGTAAATACCTCACTTCTTGTTAAGAGGTCCACATCTCCCTCTCCTAACATTAATCCAGCAATCATTAAGCTTTTCTACTTTTAAAATCAAGTGACAAAGTCACAAGCCTTAGCCCTATTTTTGCTGATGCTGGTTTTCAGGGATATTACTCCAATGGCTGTATAAGAGAAGACTCAGGCTTATAGACTTCAGGTCCTGTTCACATGGCAGTAACTGAACTGGCATTTTATTCAACACGCCCGACGCAGAAACAAGCTAGAGTAACCCACTAAAGCAAGTTCCCTCACCGTATACCAGAGAGCAATGCACCTCCAAGCAGAAGTGCTGTGCCTTGGAAATACCCACAAAATGTCCCACAGCCATCAGGATGTTGCACCCAAAGCAATTGCTACATTTATAAGGACATCTACAAGTAAAGGAGTTCTATTTCACAAGGTATGAAGAAACAACTGTTTCCACTTACTGGAAGCACAATAAAGCAGTGGCTTGCTTATGTATTACCAAGCATGCAAGAGAAAACATTCCAGATATGAAAGCTGAAGTAGCCATTTTGAGACAGGACTCACAACACTTATAGTTATGACTACAATTTCTACCACCATTTGCAGATCTAACTTTTGGGATGGTTCTTCAGATTAAAGAAACTGTTGCCCCTGCTATTCAAGATCAGGACCTGAACACACCTACACACACCCCCGCCCCACAATGTATTTTCTCTCCAATCTTCCTCTGTGAAAGCTACAGACTATCAACCTGCCTTCCCACAATACTTCATGCTTCCCAAAATCCAAGATTCCTTAAGTGAGCATTTCTGTGATGTAGAAACATGCCAAACGACAGTTATTCTTCCAACTAGTCCCATATACTCAACTTTAAGAAGTTTCAACTCATTATCTGCACCCTTTACTTATCCCAGTGAGTTTCAGCCTGGGCTTCAAAAGCAAGAAGAAAATACTAAAATTTGTAAGGCAAAGGCCATTTCATGAAACCACTAACGAAGTATTTCAAGAAATCCAGAACTAATGTTACAACAGTATCAAAATTTGTGAATAGTATCTGTGGTTTTAACTGAATAGTATCTGCTGGTTTAATGGTTCTCAGGCTTCCACGTGGTGTGCAGCACCAGTAGCAAGCTGCAAAAGGGAACGTGCTCTCTTCAACAGCTCTGTTTGTTTTTACACCAAATAACTTAATCAGAACACACACTGTTGTTAGATTTCTTCCCAAGTAATTAAATAACTATTCAATGCCAATTAATCACAGTTAAATAAGGGTCTGTCACCAAAGTGCTATGTACACATTTCAAACTATTTAATGGTCAAATACTTGGCAGTATCAAAGTTAAACAATGATTCATTAAACCTCCTCCACCACACAATAGTTAAGCTAAACTTGAAGTGAAAGAATCAAACCTCTTTTGTTCTCCATGAAAAAAAGACATCAAACCTCAGTATGTGATATTCTTTTCTTTCTCATTCTGTAAACTGCTTTAATTGCATGAATCAGAATGTGTTCAGGTGCTACATACCCACTTTGCTTCTGCAGGTGCCTACTGATACTCTGAAATAGATATTCAAGCCTATCATCCCAATAATGAAAACACTTGACACTGTGCCACACCTATTTAAAATGTTTATACATACTTCACGATGAAAGAAATATAATCCAAACTGAATAAACACTTAGTATGTAAACATCAGAAAAGAAAAGGATTTTCTTTTTTTTTTTTAACAAGAAACGAGGAACCTCCACTGGAACAGCCACATGCCACCAGTAGCATTCAATGTTGTGCAACCTAAATTCCAAATATCAAGGACCCTAAGAGCAGCAGCACATTATTTCTAGATGTATTTGGCATTTCTAGTACACTTTGTTTGCCAGCACATGCACTGAAATACTTCTGTGTAACAGCACAGAGTGGGCAGATCAATTTTATATACCTTGCAAAGTTTACTGAGCCTTTACACCCACTTGCTTCGTCACACACTGCAGAAATGCTCTATTGCTACTTCTTTAGACAACTGGCTTGCCTCTTTGGAGATGAAAAAGTTTTTAAGTGGAGGTCCTTCTTGGGATAGAAAGCCTTTGCCACTTGCGTGTTTGTGTGCATGGGTTCATGCTCTTGGAATTTTTCTACCCCCAGATCGAGCTAATCCTCAACCCAGGGACTTTTACTTGCATCACACTCTAGTTCAATACACAAATGTTATTAATAAATACTGCTTTGCATACTAACGTAAACTCCTTTCATGGCAGTTGGCCTAAATACTAGTTTTCACAAACAAGTACACTGCATTTACCGGGGGAGGGAGGTGGGAATTCAAAATACCTTGATCTATTCTGCAGCAGCAAAGCCAGGAAAGCTCCCCCACTGCCCTGTTTCTGTGAAGAAATTTAAACCGACAAATGAAACACTATTTTCTCCCACTCATTGCTGCGAAGTCACAGAAATCTGTCTGAAAGCAACTTTTACCGAATGGATTCAAGAAGGTACTTGGTTATTCACGTGTAACTAAATATAAGCAACTCCAACCAGAGCTGAACTTTGCTTGAAGGCTGTCATGCCACAGAGATGCTCTTCTAGTCCAAGACAACTTTAATTTAGAGGAACTGAAGTCAAGAGAGACGAAAGTGCATGCCTGACCACCACCTACTTTATTGAGCGAGAAGGGGAAGACCCCACTGACATCACATGCCCAGGCACCACCTGACCAAGCTGTCATCAGCTCATCACCTCACTAGGGTCCAGGGAGGCACACATGGACCACACCCCTGTTTGTGTATACCTACGGTGCTCACCTTACCCGAAAGAGAGAAACCATGTACTTAAACAGTCCAAATTACAGCTTGTAATCACCACGGTGATTTGAAACATATACAGAGTAGTAAAGTAATGCTCAGGAGTGTGCATGTGGTAATGAAAGCACGCTCAAAAGGCAGGAATAAAAGAAACAGCTGCACAGTACTGGGTAGGTTTAAACACCCGTTGATTTAACTACATTGAACATGTTTCCCCTTCTGTCTGTGGTATGAACTGACAGCTCCCCACATATCTTGCTGTGAAGCTACAGCACTCAGTGACTGATAAGTCTTCACCCGTGCTCACTTCACAGGCACAGGCTGGAAAAAAAAAAAAAAGGAGGAAAGAAAAAAGAAAGAAAAAAAGTATTGCAACTACAAGCAGCCTTCCATATCATCAAAGCAGCGACAAAGTGGATTGTCCATATCAAATGTTGGCAGGAAGCAGACGTTACATCAACCTTGTAAAATACAACTATGAAATCAACAAAATAATTAAAAGATGGATTACCGACTTTGAAAGAAATTGTAAGTTTATGAAATATTTCTTCAGAAAGAAATCTGGAAATGCATCTCCTGCATAGCTGTCAATTACTGATCTACTCTGGCTTTTTTTTCCATATTTCTACAAAGAAACGTCAATAGGTCTGTTATCTTTTTTTAATATATGTTTAGCACCACATGTCCACACAAACTGCCATATACAGCATTACTGTCTTCCCCACAGGCATCCTATAAATATAAATAAGAAAATCTACTGCATTTTTTTTCTTTAGCAGCCTGAAAGTGACAGGAATATTATCACTTTCTTAGACATTTGCAAATGGGCACAGTGGTGCTGGGACAAATATGCTGAGATCATAATATCCATTTATCTAAACTGCCAGCACATAATGAATTCAGGTGGGATGCCTTCTACCCAAATTAATTTACTACTTGAAAAGGACTTTTTACAGGAATGCTGTCAAACAGGAAAACAGTTAGGAAATGAGAAGAAAATGCAAACACTGTGTTTGATCTTATTTTTAAGTGTAGGATTTAAAGAAAGAAGGATAACTATGACAAAGATAAGGATTGAAAACAGGCTCCTTTGCAAATGAATTTCTATATTTACCACTGATGGAGACATCTACATTACCTAGTATGAATACATTGATCCTAACTGTACAGTTGTTTCTTGAGCTTTCCAGTCCACTAGAAACACACGGCATTTTAACGACCTACCGATTACAATTTCCTTGCCTGCAGAAAATCAAAACAGGTCAACGCTTCACACAAGTTGACTTGTCCCTTTGCTAAATTATGCAGTACAGTTGATTTGTCTTTTGCCTGGATGTACTCGAAAGCAAGTGTATTAACAGCTGCTAGCTATCACCAGTCTTTCTCCTTATGATACAATGCAGAAAGGATATGTAAAGTCTTCATTAAAAACAGAAGGTCACAAAGAAAATATCTTGACTGGGAATATAAAAGTGTAACTTTCCTTCATTCTCAAATCACTTTTATGAGAAATCTCAAAATACCTTCTGCATTGTAACTACTTCCCCATTATGTATCGTTATTAATTAATCAAGTTGACTACAACTTCAGCTGCAAACAGAATCTAATTTCTGTGCTGTATATTTGGTAACAAAATGATCTCTTACAAAAAGCACAATAAACCTGGGATAAAATATTCGTTCACAACTTCCAAATTATTGATCCCTGCGATGACATCCCCACCCAATAATTAACATTTACAGATTATTGTTTTCTTTTGTAATTTATTGTGGAAGTCAGTATCAGAATCATTCAAAAGAACAAACTTCTGGCTAGATACAAAGTTTTATCCCCTAACTTGAGCACAATGCTACACCTCTGCTTTGTAACTAGACTGACCATGAAAGCAGACATGCCCACTTGCTCTCCCATCCTGTCAATCCCTGGAGTTATGTACTGAACATTTCATATTTAATTGTATGATGAGGACTGCCAGAACAAGCTGCTAAAATTCCAGAAGCTAAGCTCTAGATAACCTTTGCACAAAACTAACTTTTATTCACTGGAGCTATTTTAAATTATCCTGAGTTTAATGAGTAAAATCTACATTAAAACATACTGAAACACATCACATCAAATGACTAAAACCAAGCTACCAACTCTAACATACTTCCAAAATACAGAACAACTTAATTTTTGCTGTATACTACAACATAAGCAATAAGATATTTTTAGGACATACAGTCCAACTGAACCAGAAGTACTTATAGAGAAGAGGTGGTACAGTAAGAGTTGACGCTGGCCTCCCTCTACCTTCTGAACAGGAAAAAAAAAATAATTAAAAGATGGTAACCGCTTATGACTTTGTATCAACTGGCCTTTGAAAAGATGCCAAGTTGTACACTATCTACAGAATTTTCTGTTATTTCAATAACCTTCTTTTTCTACTCCAGTCATAAACTTACCCACTTCAACCACTCACCACAATATTAAAGCATCATTACAATAGAAAACCTGGAATAATAAATATGAAATAGTCCTATATTGACTTTTTACTAGCAAGATTATGAATGTAATTCTTTGCTAAACTATTTAACCACAAACACACCCACTTCTGAAAAGAGCATTTGTGTAGTCTAGTTCTCTTTTCTGCTATAAATCCAATTTAGATTGAAAATATGTCCCAAGTTTTGTTTTGCTGGAGGGGAGGCTTACAATAAATTAAACTGAATGCTACAAATCTGTGTGGACTGAAATATCTGAAGAGTATTCTGTTGTGAGAATTTCTATATGAAAGTAGAAAAACAGCTTTTTGAGCTTCTTTCCATATTAGTGGTTCTATATAAACAAATATGAGGATTAAAATTAAAATATCTCCACCTCTCTGGTAATGTTTTTCCAATATCACGTTTTCCTGTGCTATTTATACTATCAAGACTAGATTCAGAATAGGCTTTAAATACCGCATTTCAGAAAGTATCAGAGGCAGGGGAAACCTCATACAACTCTTGAAAATGCATTCTTATATGTTAATTTTCTTACCATTCCATCTCTTAACAATAATTCACTGAGTAAGAATCTTAATTTGCTTTTCTCCAATGTTTCCTCTCCCCCTTTTTTTCCAGGATTGGAAGTTAAAAGGGCTCAATCATCACCCAGTCTAACATAATGACAACTAAGTAAGATATTACTGAATATAAAGCTTTTGCCTCCTGAAATCCTCAGGTCAGGCTGATACAGTTATCATTCTGAAAACAAATACCCAGAATTTTAGCAATCAAACATATTCAGATCTCCTCCCACACGCTGAAGAGATGATTCTGATGTAGTCCATTCATTTTCTTCCTTTTCCAAAAGCATGGAAGGGAATTCTATAGTGACTGTTGCTGTGAAAGCCAAGTCACGACATCTGGCCTCTACCTAGCCCATCCATTCTGAGCATAAAGCCATTAGGCAGCTCAAACAGAAGCAGCATTTCATGTCTTCATCTGACTTTGTAAACCCTCTTCTTCTGCTTGGCATGTTCCTTTGGTTCAGTCATTCTTTTTTCTTTAGCTTCAGTATCTTCTTCTTTCTCTCCTCTTCTGGAAAAAGTAAATTGTTTGGCAAGGAGGGATTCTCTCTAAAGTTCATTCATTATTTACCCATATAATGATTCCTGAAATACTTTTTCATTTCTAATTACTCATACTATATATAAAAAAAAAGTCCACTGCATTAACACAAGTTTTGCTATCCAGATGACACTGGCTAGTTTTCAGTAGTTTTTTTCCCTGTCTCGGCTGAAATGTCATTACTACTGAACTTGAGAGAAAATTTCGTAGAACTCTCATAAAATTAGACCCATGTCTCTCTTAGTTTACTGTGCAAATAATCATGCATTTGCTTGGAAAACTTTGCTTTGTTTTAAAAAGGACACTTACCCCTATTAAATCAGAAAATTTGCTTCAGTTTAGGACATTTTAAACCACATGTTAGAGACAAGCCAGAGAAAATACAGAAACTACTAGATTCATAGCTAAATCGGTACCATTTGCAAAACCAGAAAAGAAGCAGCTATTGGGAAACGTGTCACCCTGTTTCTAAAGGTACAGCCAAGCCCAGGGGTCAGGACACTTACATGAGAGGTAAAGGCCGGGCAGACACACAAGAGAACGTGTTATTTTTACCAGTCACGGAGCGCGCGCGCACTGAATGTGGGTTGCCCACCTTCCCAGCAAGCATGTTAATTGCTCTACTAGAGGCAATTCTGCGGTAGGCCTCCTTCAGTCACTGCTCTGGAACCTGCTCTCCCTTTGGATGAATCAGTAAGTAAGTATGGCACGGGAAAAAGGCAAATCAGCGCATGCCTGAAGGCTACGGCAATCAGCATGGGAGGGACCACAGATAGATTCAAGTCTCTTCCCCCAAAACATTTTTTTTTTTTTATTTTTAGCCTAATTTAGGGCAAGGAATGGATCCAATCCTGCCGAGTGGGCTGTAGGGTATAAGGAGGGATGACTTCACCTCCTCTTTGCTTTTGTTACTGGCACCAAGTTCTACTTGCAAATTTCGCCTGAGAAACAACCAAAAATCTTTTGTCTCAGAAAAGCTGAAGGCAACCACATCCTAAGAGCTTTCTTCAAGCTAAGAGTGCTGTCCAAAGGAATCTAGATGTAGCCTGACAATGCGTTTCTTTGGGCCATCAGCTTCTGGGGAAAAAAAATAATAAATCACTACAATGTAAACTTCTTTACAGCCTAAACTATAATTAGTAACTCTGAAGTGGGAATGTGGGGCATAATATACATTCAAATGAGAGAAAACCAGAATTTGACCTCTTCTCTACTGTATTTTATATTCATTACATTAAAAAGAAAGACATTTTAGTAATTAAATGATTAAATGCTAAGCATTGTGCAAAGTTATACTGCGCTGCATATGACTTTACTGTACCCCCTCTGCTGGGCAACTATTAGAAAGCTTCACCTCAGAGACAAAAAGGAGTAAGGAGCTGCAAATGAGACGTAGCTGCTGCTCATACTAACACACCAGTGGTGTATAAAAGAAAACCAAAGAACCTTTAACATAGAAACACCACCACCCACCCACCACAGATTTTCTGACAGCTGAATGCTAGAGGTTGAATTATTTTTAAGGCCTATGCTTACATATACATTGCCTAAAATGAAAGAAAAATCTAATGAAGGCCTAAAATTTTCTATTTTTTGTGGCTTTCATGGTCTGGTGACATAAATATGTTAGCAGCAACATTTCTTGATTTTTCTATAAGCAGAGAAAAAACATCACAAACCAAGGAGGAAACAAATGGCTTCACTGAACAGTCATTCAAACAAAAGTGAATACAACTCACAATCTAGATTGTTCAATTCAAAGACATACTTCACTGTGAAGATCTGATTTACCGCTGTCCAGCACTACAAACTCCTAAATAAATAAACAGGCAAAAATAGAAGAGAGCCACCCACAAGAAGGGACTTGTGAGAGCACTGCCATTTGTAATTTGCATGGCAAATACACCCCAAAGAGAATTAATACATCTGAAGTGGGAGGCAGAGCCCCACTAGGATGCACACTGGACCATCACGTAGCCAGCAGCATACCCTGCCCTGAAGAGTTTGCTGTGTCAGTTAAGAGAATCCAACACAATGACTGTAAAAGGAACAACAAGCAAAGGGAAGATGCAGCAGTGAGCTGGAACAGAAAGTTGCAGGACAAGATGTGTGTCTTTTCCCTTTTCTAAGTATGGGAAAACAAAGGGGTCAGGGAATTAATGAGTTTCTCCACCCATACGTTTAACTACTATCAGTGTATAGTTTTACTGTGGTTACAATGATCCTGGTGTATCCTGAGAGATGATTTTAAGATGAAGAAAAGCCAGACTGCGGATGAACTTTACTACACAGAGAGCAGGAAGTCACAAAGATGTAAGCACGAAAGATACGCAGGCAAAATGATGATGGAGGGAGAAAACACAGGAGTGTGCCAACAGTTACCAGGTGCAGATAGAGTAAAAGCTTTGAATAGGAAGAGGTCTAATGCTCAAATAAAGCCACACTCCTTTCTACACCTCCTGGCAGACTTCCTCAAAGTATACCGGGGCTGTAAGATCAAGAAAAGCCTTCTTTCTATCTGGCCCTGGGGAGGAGCTGCAAGACAGGGCTGTCAAAAGACTGGCTGGCACTAACAGTCAGGGAAGTTGCTGAACTTGGGATGTTTGGAAGTTGAAAGAGCTTTGTACATATTGACCTGAATTTCTGCCCTATGCAGACTGGCTGCTTCCACATGGCCTCTCCTTCACCCTCATCTTTATTCGCTGCATATCTACTCCTCACTTCCTCTCCTCCCCATTCCTTCAACATTGCTTCATCCATTCCCTTCCAACATGGAATAGCGCACGTTCAGCCTGGATACAAACAAACAAGCATGCTTGAAAATGAGGACAGCACGTTGTCCCACACATAACAACCAAGGCACGAAGGCTGACACAGCAAGGCACAGGCTTGGAAGTGTGGAAGAGTTTGGGACAAAGCAAGTGAGAACAGGAGGTGGCTGAATTAATGTTTTGGAAATGCAGAGGGACAAAAAGCCAGAGAGGGGAACTACAGTAACTACACATGAGCTGCAAAGGAAGGGTGTTTTTACACTGGAAAACATAGGAAATCCTTACAGCAAGTGGGAGATCGGGATTTGAAGTAGTTCCCAAATTGAAACTGAGGAAGCCAAAAAGGCCACTGTCACCTGAAGATGGCCAAGTGCATCCAGGACATACCATATGCATTAGCCAAAAGCATATGATACTTACAGACTATTCACAAGGTTACACTTGGTTCCCCTTAGAGAACAAATCAGAGGATTTTAGTTACTTCTTGCTCTGAACAGCTCTTACAAGAGCGTATTTCACTCTGCTAACTACAGAGGCAACAGTCAGTCGAGTCTCGCTAGTCTTTAGAGCTTACTCTAATTAGTTTAATTCATTTCTTTCACACGGGGTCTTAAGATTTCACAAGACCAATTAAGATTTCAGCTAGAGGACTAAAGTAGAAGTTTTCTTTCTTTTCCAAAACAAATATGTCTGTCTTTGGGTCTTAACAGTTCACTTACTGATGATTCATTCTGCTTCTCCCCCCATCCCTTTTCACCACAATTTGGTTTTGTGGTTTTGTGTTTTTTTTNTTTTTTGTTTTTTTTTTTTTTTTTTTTTTTTAAACCATCAGCTTCTCCTCTAGCACTACATTAGCTACATCAGGATGAATGAAGTTCCAGGACTGCAAGGAACTGGACAACTAGGGGAGCAATGCAAAGACTATGACAAAATTACCTATCTTTCAGGTATCAGTATCCAACATAAAAATCCTCTCGTAGACCTAAAGTACAAATTATATTCTGCAATAAACACTACAAATTTTGCAAATAATCACAGATAATCTAATCCCAAATATTTTGGGAAAGGCTGTTTTAAAACAACTGCTTTGCTATTATTCTCCAATAAAAAAAAAAATGCATCTAAACATCTGATAAGGCAGAATAACAATAGAAAAATTACACATATAATAATGAAATTAAATGACAGAAAAATATCTATTGTTTTTCTTCCCCTCTACACAAAACAGTATGAGCACAGACCTTTATTCTGGATCAATCTGTGGGTACATTGTTAAAATATACAAAAGTGAAACTTCGAGCAAAAAAAAACCCCACAGAAGGCAAAATTGTGTCAATAACCCAACCACTATTAATATCACTGAGTACTAATTAATAAAAACTTACTACTACATATATTTAATTATAATATTTAGAGAACAAATGTTGGCTCTGACAATTTTTAAAATGTAGCTTAACTTCAGAATGCGTATGAAAAGCATCCAATAAACTTTTCATCACAATTGAATGGTATTTACAATGCTTAACTTTCTAAATGTCTATTTTGTCCTTGACTGCCTCTGGAAAGGAAGTCCTTAAATAGGAATTGAATATTCATATTTAGAATGTGAATTGCTAAAGGTCTTTGTGGTCAACTGTTCAGCAGCCATGCTTTCAAGAAGAGGTCAAGACCAAGTTTCAGCATTTGGATCAGTCTAAAAACCTTTTAGAGCCTTCTGAACAACGCTTTTGTTTCCTTTTTCCAAAGAAAGGAGAGTGAAACATCTCTTGACACCAAGGTTTTGTAATCTTTCATAAGCCAGTATTTTTCTAGAAAAACACTCATATCATTGTTGATACAAAAAACCACTGGTCATATGACACAAAAGTGTCTAGTACAGCACATGATCCACGTGGTGAGGTCTATTCCATGTTCCAGAAGGTTCCTTACCTGAGTGGGGTACTGCCCTCATACCTGCAGAAGTCAGTCCACTTGGCATGATTAGGACCTCAATTAAGTCAAGACCTCACAAATTACCTGATCTAGAAACTTAACTAAATAATGGAAAAAATAAAACCCAACACCCTAAGGTATGTTGTAAAACAACATAACTAAAGTGTTACTACTTGCATGGGTCACATTCTTTCCTCCTCAGTGCATTCATACATCCGAAGGACCATTATGTTCACAACAGAGATCCTCGAAGAACTGAGAGGTTTTGACATCAGAGAATTTAAACTAGCTGTGAATCCCATTGAGGAGGTATGACTCATCTCTGAGGTTTAAATTAGATTATCAACCAAGTGAAGCAGCACAGTAAATCTACAATAAAAGATGAGTGCCTACAGGAAAATAATTTTTGCCCCTAGTGGCAGATGCTCGAACTTTAAAGGATCTGAGACTAAGCTCTTTGTCAAGCCCTCCTGACAGAAAACAATTAAAATAATTTCTTTACTTGGTCCAACTTTGCTCCATATGCCACATGGAAACAATATCTAAACTCTGTAAAAGAAGTATACTGTCACTTCTAAACCAATTGAGGATCAAACAATTTACAGAAACCAAGACTTATTTTGCTGACAATTAAGCTCTATCACCAAGACTTGAGATTCAATGAAATTTGACAATTGTGAAGAAAGAGGCTTTTGTCTGAGTAAGTCTGAAGCATTTGGAAGAATCAACAGAAAATCAGAAGACTGAATTAGATCACAGTATCAGAGCCTTTGAAGACAGTCTAGAATTCACCAATTAAAATAACTGCATTCCTTGCTCTGTTTCCTCTGAATTGCTTTAGTATTACAGCAGAAAGACAGGCAGCAAGAGACTAACTTGGTCTAAAGAGCAAGTGTTATATCCATCACAATTCCTCTTACACCAACAGTATATTTTGTCTATGCTGCTGGTCAAGCTCCCTTATGAAAAGCTACCACTCATCGTTTAAAGAATGAAAGTAAAAATATCACCACTGTGCTCCAAACCTAATGGGTATGAAAGGCTTTTTAAGCCTTTTTCTTCATCACATTTACTTCATAGTAATTCAGACACAACCCAGAGAAAACGGAAAATTATGTTCTGCTCTAGCACTGGAAGTCTCTGGTTGGAATAATCTTGTATCTCCTTCTCACGGAGTCAGAGAATTAATATATTCTTCTCTTTTCCAAGAGCTGTAATACTAACTTGTTCTCATTTTGCCTGTTTCATTGAAAAATACGTAAGATTTCTATTCAAATCACCCCCATGCCTACTTTGCAATTTATATAATGCAGTCAATAGGCATTTGAATGTCTTGCATCTCATGAGAAGTACAAACAACAGAAGCAGAGCGCAAAGGTATTAACAAATTAAGCGGTGCTCTCAGAACTACATTTTAAACTGAAAACATCTCAGATCACTTCAGAAACTTGGGATTTCACATTTCACAAAATGTTCATGTCTCTATCAAAAGTACATAATAATATTGCTTTATTGTGTGACCAAGATGAAAAGAAAACAATTAACAAAATCCTATTTTTCTACAGGAAATTTCTATTTTTTAAGCAAAGAAACACTTCTGGAAAGTGTCATATTGGACCATTTCTACTCTTGAACACTCAGCAGGTGAACAAATTCATCTGTATAAGCCCTCGTAATCTTTGAGAAACACTTATTTCCGAACAATCACTTCTAAACACAGTTCCTTAAGCCTTTGCTATTAGCTGAGCAACACTGGCTATTAAATTTATTTTTTCTTATCTCAATTTAAAAAATATGTTGGGATTGTTTTTTCCACATTTTTCTGTTGGGGATTTTTTGGGCGGTTTAAATACAAGTAGCATTTAGTGAATAGCTTTGAATTCAGTATTAAACCATACTTGTAGCTTAATTACGAGAAAAGATCATTGTCACTACATATATGGAATATTAAAACTTGTCAGCTTTATAAAAAACCTCAAGGCACTTTTTTCTCTCAAGTTCGTTTTTATTTTGAAAGCGCTCCTTAGATAAGATTTAATATTAGAACAAGTCTAGTATAACTAGTTTTCTGTTGAAAATATTGTGGTGAAAATATTCCCTCTATATTTTTATTTCCACAGAAAAAAAAGATGACACTTCTAAAGCTAAAACTATCTGTATTTCACAGTTCTGGTGCTTTCAGTTTGCAGCGGTTTCTGCAGATATCTTTTGTCATAAATAAGAAGTTGGGGTTTTTGTCTCTGATGGTAAGGGAACATTAGCTGGCTAAAGGCAGCTACTACAAATTCTTTCATAAACCATTTAACCATTTTTTAGTCAGGAATTACCAGAAATATCCTGGAAGGCTAACAGCAATTGTTTACTTTTGGCTGGTCATTGAGACTGAAGGAAGGGAGAATGGTTCTTCTGAGAGGAGACTGGGGAATGAAGGAGGGAAAAAGGTGTCCAGTTCTGGGCCCTCAGTTCAAGAAGGACAGGAGAACTACTTGAAAGAGTCCAGTGCAGGGCCACCAAGATGATGAAGTGGAACACCTTCCTTATGAGGAAAGGCTGAGGGAGCTGGGTCTCTAGCTTGGATGAGACTGAGGGGTGATCTCTTAATATTTATAAGTATGTAAAGGGAGAGTGTCAGCAGGATGGAGCCAGACTCTTCTCAGTAATGGGTCCAATCTAGAGCAGAAAAAGTTCCATGTGAATGTAAGGAAAAATTTCTTTATGGTGAGGGTGACAGAGCACCGGAACAGACTGCCCAGAGAGGTTGTGGAGTCTCCTTCTCTGGAGACATTCAAGACCAATCTGGATGTGTTCTGTGTGAGCTAATATAGGTGATCCTGCTCAGGCAGGGGGGTTGGACTAGATGAACTATTTGAGGTCCCTTCCAACTCCTAACGTTCCATGAATCTGTGAAAGGAGCATTGTACTAACATGTGTCAAAGCACATGGGATTTTATCAACATATATTTATATTTTAATACAACTGTAACAGAGATGTGTGTGTGTGCGCGCGCGTGTGCAAATATGTATAAAACTACAAAAATTATATCCGGTGGGTTTGCAATGTGGCTTCTTTAAAAAACAGCTAGAACCTTCTTAGGGGTCCAACAAAGAAAATCCCAGCTGGGCTCCCAAGGCCAAACTCCCAAACCCTGTTACTGACAAGGCCGGCTGGGCCAATCAGCGCCAGTCACAGGCCTCTGGGAATCACATTTCAGAGACAGAAAAACCCAAACTGCTGCTTTGGCCACCAGAGAAGGGAGTGAGAAGATGTAACAAACTTTGCAGACAACAAAGTCAGGGAAGGAGGGGAAGAGGAGGCACTGAGAGAAGATTCCCTGTAGCCTGTGGGGAATACCATGGTGAAGTGAGTGTCCTCCTGCAGCCCAAGGAGAAGTACCTGGGCCAGACAGGAGCCCACCATGGAGTGGGGGGAGGAATACGGAAGAATCCGTGACCTGCGTTGGAGCAAGCCCCTGGCAGAACCTGCAGCTCACAGAGAGAGATAAGAGGCAGAGACAGACAGACAGTGGCCCAC
>VXBZ01009405.1:244285-259364 GCA_013399135.1 Heliornis fulica
ACCCCCCACCCCAAAGGAGAACAACTCATGAGGAACTGACTGAAGACTGAAACCTCCATTCCCTATTCCCTCCTGCTTTCCATCCAAGGGAGGAGAAACTTCATGAATAAAGTGAAGTCTGCACAGAAGAGGGGGCAAGGGTGGTGTTTTAAGAGCTGTTTGTACTTCTCATTGTCCGACTCTGGTTTCTCTGTGTGTGTAGTACAGTGTAATAAATTAGAGTTTTCTTGCCTTTCCTTTGTGTTGAGTCTGTTTTGCCCGTGACACTGATTGTGGAATGATCTTTCCCTGTCCTTATCTTGACTCCAAAGCCTCTCAACATGATTTCTCCCCTGTCCAGCTAAAAGGGGAGTGATAGAGTGACTCTGGTGGGAGTGTGGCCTTCAGACAGGGTCAAACCACCACATTATGGATCGTTCCTTTCTTTCAAATGTAGTGATAAAAATCTTCAGTATTCTGAATTAAGACACTCATCCTTAAAAACACAGACAGCTAGGTACCCTGAACCCTACAAACTGTAGAAGGTAGGGAACACAGCTCTTCTTCAGTGAGATTTAGGCAAAAGCCTAACAGTGGTGCTCTCAACAATGCCCTGGAAGAGCCTGCCTCTCTGTCATGTACCTGGTAAACCTAGGCTAATGTAACCTTTGTGAATACCCTTTTTAGCATGGTCAATTCTCATTATACGTATCTTCATATTGGAATCCCAAATGGCTAGAAAATACAAATAATCATGGATTTTAAGAACTTCTATTCTTTTATGCTAGAAAATTGTGTATTTTTACACAATTTTACACTGAACCCTTAACCTCTATTATCGAAAGGATAATCTTAGTAACAAAGATGCCATTTATACTTTACACTTAACAACAGCTTAACCAAACAATTGCGCCATACAGTACATCTGGTCTGAGCAGGAACAGCAGCCCCAACACTTCAGTTTGCTTTTAGCTTCTCTGTCTGTAAACTGAAAGAAAGTTGGGCTACTATCTCCCTAGGCGATGCATAATTTGCTCGGGTTTACAGACCATAAAAAAAAAAAAGGTTCTTTATTAAGTTGCCCAGAACTAAGGATATATTCCTCTATTTCAGTGAGAGGGAAGAGAAAGCAAGTACAAGTGATAGACAGCTGCAGTACTCCTGAAACTGTTCATTATGCCATGTAATGAGAGGACCACTGCACACAAAACATTTCACATTCTGAACTCAAGTGAAGACACTCATCACCTTCTCTCTGAGAACCACTATAACAGATTAGAAACATAAGTGCATTGGAAGAATAGATAAATGGATTTGTGTAAAGTTTATTTACAGCATTAAAAGCTCTCATAAAAAAAAGAAAAAATCCAAACCAACACTGAGGACATGCCCCCAGCGTGTAACCACTTACTGTTCTCTGGGCAAGTCCTAGAAAGAATGGGGCAGGAACAGTATTCCTGTATTACTTATGACATCTTAAGAACACATGTAGGAACTCTGAAAATTTAGACTGAACTGTATCTTTTTTGGGTTGTGAACATTCTAATTCACAAACATGAAAATATGAGAAATTAATACATGCAGGGACAAAGGAACATGTATTCCCAATGAAGGGAAGCTTACCACAAAGCAGAGGGGTTTATTCTTGCCTACACACGATTAGCAATATTCTGAATTGCATTATTTGCATATTAGACAATAACTTAATTGAGAAAAAAATAAAACAGGTTTACCACACACATGCAGAGAAATCTCATCACATCTGATAAAAAGAAAACCAAGGAAGAGAAGAGTTAGGGCATCTATCCTCCATGTACTGTACCTTGTAACTGCCAGTAATGTCTGTGCTCCAAATCTCCCCTTATGCACCTTCAGATTAATCTGCACTCTTGTGTCCCAACACTAACAAAAGTTAAGGAAAATATATGCTTGAAAGAGAGCAGGATGTATGCAGGAGACAGCATAAAGGGGTAGGGAGAGGTGGAAGAGTACCATACCCAGACACATTAAACGGAGGGTAAATTCATGTACATAGTGTGTGAAAACTGACAAGGACCATGCTGGCAGACAGAAAAATCATTAAATGAGGAGTTTAACTTTAAACTTCCTTTGAGATTTCAAACATAATAACCGTTACATGAGTAACACACCATAAAAGCTCAAGTTTGAGGACTATTAATGATTTTTTTAACTGGCAAATGAAGAAAGATGAGGGGATGCTGCCACTAGAAGATCAGCAAGTCAGTAGTCATTTGTGAGTCTTCTATAGAAGTGAGAAGTCCAAACAATCATAACCTCCTCCTCTATTCCAAACCAAACAGTAGAGAATTAAGACTTTGATAACTTTCTCCCATATATCTGCTTCGCATATTGGCTTTGTGAATACAAATTTATCCAGCATTCTGTAACAGCTAAAGCAGCCTCACCTTCTCCAGATGTTTCAGAAATTTCCTCTCTCCACAATCTCTCATTAGGGACCACCACACCTAAATACTCTGCTTAAGCGGAAATCAAAAGCTGTATCAACAAAACACGCAACTGAGAATCACCTAGGATTAAATATATTCAACATGAGCCAAAATTTAAATGAGTATTAAAACAAACATCTGTGAACCTGCAGTTTACAGTTTCAAGCTACCTACCTCACAGTTGGTACTGACACAAGCAATAATTAATGTCTATTATATACTGCTATCCTAATTACAGGACTATTGTCCAGTAACTAATAAACAAAAAAAATGTTTTTCATATGCTTGATGTTATTTTAAAACACTTTGTAAAGCTTTCAAGACTAGTAGCAGCCAACATATACATCTTGTCATAATTCTGCCTCCTCCAAGTGTAACATTATCTTCCCTAAAATGACATCAGAAAGGAGGTCCTGCATATGCAGTCATCTTCATATATAACAAAATGCCTCTGACAAAGTACCTACTGATTCTGACAGAAAAAAAAGAATACTTGGGCATGACAAAAAGCAGGTAATACTGTATTGTACTATTCACAAATAGCTTAGTAATTAACTCTATCAAGGTGTATTTTTGAGACTGAAAAGCATGCTAAAGTCAAGCTCGATTAACCACCTCCACTTCCGTAACAGTGGATTCCTATCCTTCACTTTTTATTCTGGATTGCCAGGACAGGCACATTCACATACAACACCCATTCTTTTCTACACTAAAATTTTAATTTTGGATTGAGAAGTGGTTTTTGTTTCCAAAAATTCTCCAAGATCACCACAGGCACTAACTAATCTTCACCTGTTGCATAATCTGCAAGATGCTGGCAATCGGGGCGGGGGGTGGGTGGGGGTGGGAATAATAAAAAGACTAATTAATTCACCCAGATGCTGCAGTGCAGATTTCCTAGGATCATCCGGGAGAAAGATTTCTGTGCAGTAAAAAGCACAGCCATGCTAATGAAACGAGCCTGCACTGGGATACTATTTAATTTAATACACAATTATTCAGATAAAACAAAAAAAAGCAAACACCAAAATGGTCTGTGTGGGTTTTTTCTGTAAACACCACCAATGTCTAACTGTGTCTGTATTCCCATAAGAGCAATGAGAGACTATGGCAGAGGAAAGCACCCAGAAGAGCCAAGAGTCCAATGTGCAGGGCTTTTGCCTAGGATTTTGCCATGCATTCAAGGTCCATACTAAATCAGAGAGGGAGAGGATCTGGGTTGCCTTTCCCACATTCCTGCTCTCACCACCTGGCTACTCAGTATCTCTGCCCTGCTCTTGCCCAAACACATGTTTTGGAAATGCTTCTGCCTTGTTCCAAGATGGAATGAAAAGTGGCTTTTCAGTGAGTTTTTCCTCATTTCCCCAAAATGCTCATTTTCCACCCAGAACAGGCATCCACGAGCAGCAGGAGAGGAGGTTCTATCCACGTGGCACCTCCAGTCCCCACGATCCACAACAGTCACAGCGGCATCCAGCAATTTTTAAGCAGATTAAAAATAGCTGAAAAAAAGAGTATATATTTTCAATCATTGCTATCAAAACTAAACCCCCCTCCTCCATCCTCCAGATTATCTCCAAAAGCCTATTTGTAGCTGCATCACCTCAGCTATGCCCTCTTCTAAGCCACTCGCAGTTTTGCCACTGATACCATTGCAGTGTCTCCCTGTTTTCAAGTGTCTCCAACCAACATCACCTTCCTCCTTGCTACAAATCTCATCAAACAGGCTGCCACCTATGCGAGGCTAAAATGTACCTCCATTTTTACTTTCCTGCTACACCTGCTGGAAAGATACATCTCCAAACAGCTCCTGTGCAGTGTTCTAAAGCAAGTACTTTTAATTAGATTTCTCTGTCTTGGTCAGCTCCTCCGTGCCTCCAGTTTGCTTGGCTGAGGTGGGGCAAGAGCAGTTCACTCTGTGGTTGCATTAGCAGATGAAAAAAATGAGACTTTGCAGTATCTGGGCAGGTCAGCGTTTGGTCAGAAATGAGTTTCGCAGCAGGCCGCTTTCCTCACCAGGGGATCTTAATGTGGAGAAGATAGAAAATCTCTGTGAAGGGACGGGAAATCTTGTGCCAGGAAAGCAGGAGACTGCACTTGGAAGTGGTTGTCAGTACGAGCTTCAAGCTATTTCCCTATCAAAAATGTCCTGTTCCCTCCTACAAACAGCTTTTCCGTAAACCTTTTAATTTTATCTCCCGTATTAAGTGTAAATAGGGTGAGCACTGACTCACTGAACTGAAAATGTAATGGGCTTGTCTCATCAGTTTACGGCCAAGTTTCATTCAATTATTACTGCAGAGAAAAATAGGATAGAGTTGAATTGAGTTATGCTAATAGATAGTAAAGGTAAACATAACTCCAGAGTACTATTTACTAACTTTAAAGACTACTCCTATAGCAATCAACATTATAAGGTTCCTGCCAGAATCATAATGGTGATAAAATACATGGAAGCTTAAGACTATTTAAACTCGTAACAAAAGCCATGATAATACTAACAGTAACTCCCACAAAATATCATTTAATAATCACGCCCTGATAAGGTTTAAAGTACATATTGCCATTGTTATATGAAAAAACATTAGATTTTTTTTTTAACACGTAGTAACCTAACAGGTTTTAATTACCACACCTATTTCAGCGACGAGCTGTTCCACTCAAACACCCAAACATAATATTTACAACATTGTGCAGTTGTTAAGGATCTCGATGATTGATGGAAGCTATTGTGTTGCCATCTTAATAACAACAAATGCAAGTGATTATCAACACATAAGAGAGAATCTGTGTTTTTATTTTATAACAAAAGGCTGTCCTATAGGGACTTCTTTTCAACACAAACTAACAAACCTGTGCACACGTGAATGTGTTCTACAGCTTGGCACAGAGTAAAAAACAAAGCCTCTGCTGCTTTAAGGACAATGTATGTTTTTTTTTTTTTCCATCAGCCTGAAAGCTGTCAAAAGAGCTGGTATAGTTTTTCAGAACCCCACAGAATTCATCCTGACCACAAGGAAATATCTGAAAACTGCATCAGAAAGATAGCATAGATCTTGTTTCCAAAAAAAAAAATAAAATATAAAGAGCAAGCAATTGAGTCATTGAGTCAAATAGGAATACAATACATTTTCTGGCATTGCTACTGAATATTTATATCGGTGATGAATGAGGCTACAAATGAAATATTTTAACACGAAGCTTTGCCTTGTTAACTGCATGATATGCCAAAACACCACCTACTGTAAATCACAGGGTTTAAGACCAGTATTTCTTGTTTAAACATGCTACTTGTTCAGCAGAATCACTTGTGTGAACAAGCATACATTAATGTACACTAACTAGAGCAGTTTCACTACCCAACTGATAGAGTATAATTTAACAACCTCATTATCAGCATTGTAATTTTCAGACTGCTGAAATATCACATTTGTTGCAAATATTATACTGTTTAAACAGTTTAAAAACATTGCCCATTTGACACTCCTGTCAGATAAAATGCAGATAGGCAGTAGTGCATTGATGAACATGCTTTTTATCCTATAAAGAAACTTTCTCTGTCAAATTATAGGTGTTTCAACACTTGATTTATGAACACTATAATTAAAAACCTTATGCCTTAAAGAAAAACAAACTCTTCATTATAACAACAGCTTGCTTTCACATTTTTATCTTTTAATATTTGGAGTTTGCTTTTATGTGCTGCAATTAGCTATCAGTTTGCAATGGCATTTCTGGTTGCTGGAAGAGGAGAGTATTTCTCTTTATAGCCTGGTTAAATCTCAAAGTCTAGGTAAGCACCCAAAGGTATCAATGTTTATTTAATGCTTTCACAAAGCATCTGTGGGGAAAAAGAAATTCTGCTAATTTAACAGGTAGAGGACAACCATCACACTGTTAAGTGCTTTCAGCTTCTAGGAAGTCCAGAAATGCTGTAATGTCTGCCAAAATATTTCTCCTCCCATGAACTGTCAGAACCAAGACTTAGGAGATGCAATTTACAAAAGAAAAAAAAAAAGGCAAAGAAAAAAGTGCTAGATTTTCATATACATTTCTGTCGTGGTTCTGGTTCAATCTGAATTTTAGACAGACCTCTGGAGGGATAAGAGATTCCTATTTTATCTCAACAAATTCATGCATATCATTCATTCTTACAGCACCCATCAGCACAGCAGCAGCAAGTTTCAGTTTCCTAAACTCAATGCAATTCAAAATTACACACAATCTCCAGTAAAACTACCATTACCGAAAGTGATGCAGTTACACATTAGCATCCCTTCTCTAAAGAAATATCTGTCCCCAAATCCCAGAAAAGAACAATTCATTTACAAGCTAAGCAAGTAATCTTGACTCAAATCCTAAAGCTTGTCAAAACTAGGCTCTCCTAAACTATCAATAGGAAACTAATTTCAAGAAAGGGAACTCCCAATTCAGGTCCTTGCTGCTGAAGTCCTGCTCCCTTCTAACTAGGTTTCTATCAAACTTGTTTTGAAATATTACAAACACCTTGGAAATGAAATTAAAAGGAAAAATGGCTAACGTAGGTCTCCCTGATGGGACCAAAGCATCAGACTCCATAGGGTTATCTGACTTCTGGTCACAATTTAGCCAAAAAAGTTCCTGAACTCAGCATTACATGAAACTGAAAAGCTTACCAAGTAAAAGATAAACAGAAAATATTATACTTGCAGATAATAAGGACAACTGAATGAAACCACATTACTACTGCTCAGTGGAGAGAGTGAGAGAAAATTCACTCCTGAAATACCATCTCTAAAAAACATAACAGATAAATTTTGTTATTCTTCTAACAAGCTGTTGTAATGCTAGACTGGGATAAAACAGATGATGCTGCCCTCTTGTGCTATACGCGCACAGAAATCAACCCCTTTATTGCTCTGACACAGTGACACATGAAGAGGAATTTATAAATCATTCGTTATGAATTAGAAAATGTCCACACTTTCCTCCTTACACGTGCCTTGACATCCATGCAATTCCCATACTGGGATGTGGATAGAAAAGCACAGGAAGTTTCAGGAGAGTCAAATTCTACACTCCAAAAAATAAACAAGTTCTATCAACCCACACAGTCAAGTCAGATATGATAAAGCCCAAAAAAATGCAACCACCTAATCTCTAACTTCCCATCAAGCTTTCAGTGTATCTGTGACGACAGATATCTGCTGGTATATCTGAATTTCAGTCACAAAACTGAAAGTCTTCCTGAACGCTGGGTGACACAATAAACTGTAGTTGCTTAGGATTATCAACTCAACGGGGTTAGGTTAAGCGCTTAAGAGAGTTATTTATTAACAAGGTTCTTCTTTCAAAGCAAAACACACTTAAGGTAGTAACAGACACCTAACTGGATTTAGATCTGTGCTGAATTACAGAAAGGTGATTTTGTACATACAAATATTTCTGGGTGGGAAGGGAGAAAGGAGGGGAGTCCTCATATTCCTCTTCTGTCTCTCCTATGTACTCCAGGTTCCAAAAAACATTCAGATTCCTGTATCATCTGGGTGAGATGCTCGTTACTATTCCCTTTACAACCTTCTCCTCCCTACCTATTGCTAATACAATCTGTAAAGAGAGATCCTGGGCTTATGCCTAAACTGATTCACAAAGCACTTTTTTTTTTTTTTTAAAAGAAATAAGTCATCTCATTTATTCACCACAACTGATTGGATCTACACTGTTGGGAGCTGACAGACATGTCATGATTCACCATGTATTTCCATTTCCTAATGTCGACTCCCTGATGCTGCTCATTAGTCTGTTTCCTCAGTAAGAACTATCCAGAGCTTTATTTAAGTTTCCTCCCTTGACTCTGGAACACGGGTTACTGTGTGTTCAGAATATTGACTGTGGCATTTTTTAATTGCTGATTATTTTGGGATAAATAACACTGCAAAAGTCAATTCAGCAATTGCTTCTGCTGAGATCTTAAAGACCTTACACAAATACTGAGAACAGACTGGGTCCTTAAACGGCAGAGCTGACAGTGCAATATAAGCTCTGCTAACATGGGATATCATAGCTAAGATATAGCTTAGACATTACAACCACAAACCTAGAAAAAGGAGGCTTTAATAATTTCTATTTCTTGTTAGTACATCTTCCATAACAGGTATTAAAAAAGAAGGAAAAAAGGGAACCGAAAAAAAAAAAGGGAGGGGGGAAGAAAAGACTTCTACTTAAACAAATCTCACCCCAGCGCAGAAAATCTGAAGTTCTAAAAAGACAAATACACAGCAATAAACCACATAAATCAGATAATGAAACACATGGTATTAAAAACAGAATTTCAGAATGGCTACATGCTGCTGTTCTGAACAACAGCATCGTCTCTCCTGTCATTTTTATATTTTCCCTTTGAAGAAGGATGTATGGATCAGAACAGCAGTACCTTTGCATGCTACCATAACCAAAAGAATGATATATGCACACTGAAGTTAATCTTATATTAATAAAAAAGCTGCTGATAAATACACATCTGTAAGTCATGACAGTGTGTGAATACCAGCCATAGGCAGGTTTTATGAATGTCACTTCTACAAAGCAGTGCTAATTTGAGCTTCACAGTATGTTACAAAGCAAAGTGTTATTTATTACTCTATATTGTTCCTGATGTTTACTCTGTAGTTCTTGGTTTGTTATGATGAGACAGGTTTATGGGCATTCTTACACGATGATTACGTATTCTCTCAAAAACAGTTACTGCATATACTGAGCACACACACACACAAAAAAAAGGGGGGGGAGGGGGAGCGGGTGAGAGAGAGAAAAGGAAAATCCCTGCCTATCAGACAATAAACCCCACCAGTACTATGATTTCTTCTGATGTATGTGCTCTTACTAGCTCTCTGCTAACCTGCCCTCTGAGCACATGGCTTCACTTTTTATCCTTTGCAGCAGCATTGAATTTCCACCACCACAGACTCATGGTACAAGTAGGTCATGTTACACAGACTTAAACTTCTGTACATTTTTTTTTTCCCCTAAAGGAGAAACTGCACATCATGTTATGGACATGAACCTTTTCTCCACACAAGTATCTTTTCTTGAAAATATCACTAATTTCTCTTAAACAATAAAGCCATTCCTATATAACCTTACAAATAGCAAATGGCTTCTGGAACTATGAGATCCAAGTCTATTTCCTTTCCACCAAGGGAGTGAGGACCATCAGATTTTCTGTTTCTCATGGAAGACTGGCTAGTAAGTCAGCACCACCCTGCTTCCCCACTATCTTAACTCTGCTCCAGTTCCTCTCTCCTTTCTTTTGAGGAACATAAAGATCTGGATTGCAGTTTCAAACTGCATGCTTTATGCTTCTGTGCATTCTGGAAAGACAGCAAGCTACAACAGTTTCTCAAAACTGAATTGCCAAACATGCTTAAAATTGTTTTTTAAAAGAGAAAATAATAGTTGGGGTTAAGCTTTCAGAGAAAAGCACAAGAAAGGCATCCTCACAAAACGCATACATATATATCCAGCATATGGAAGACACTGCCGTGTAACTGAATCAGAACAGCAATGCAACTAGCAGGTCAATGTACAACACCAAAGCCATGGGTAACTCATTTTTCCGTAGAATACCTCTGAAGAGAGTAAGATCAACCATCAATAAGCAGTCAACAGTCTGACTTCAAATTTAAAGACCACACCATTACAAGACTTTAAGTAAAAGAAGTGAAAAAAAAACAACCCAGTACAAATGTGCAAAAATATATAATTGCCCAGAAACAGCATATTTAACATAATCAATGAGTTACATTTTATGTTGTGGTTGTTTGGAGGTTGGGTTTTTTTACTATTAAACTTACCTATAGGATTTCTGTCAAAAAACAAGACAGGAGCTTTCAAAATGGATTGAAACATTTTGTTGTGCAAAGTCTGACCAGAATTAACAAGAACCTGAAACACCAGAAGACTTCTTATGATGCCAAAAAGTATTGTAGCCACTGTTAAACCTGAAATTAAAAAGAAAAAAAAAACAACATAGAGCATACATACAGATATGAATTTTTCACAAGAAAAAGAATTTAAAAATAAAACTGAACTAAAACCAAATTTTGATGACTTCTGCATATAGCAAGAATCTAAACTTGGCCATAAGGACTTAGACTGAGCACAGAACAGATATATTTGTCACTAACTTCAGCTACTATCACATCAATGTAAATAATTTATCTTTTTCAGTTTGAAAGAATTAGTACTTTATAGAAAAGCAGGAAATGTCTGCCAACCCATAAAATAAATCTGTATTAAAACCTTCTGCATAACAGCTCTGCTAAGAAATTCATTTCACAGTGCCACGTATAATTGTGGCTTGCAGAGGTCACTGTGAAGATTCAACATTTGCCAGCAGGTATTAACCAAGTAATATATACATGGCTATTTAGAGACAACCTTGAGTTATTCTCAATCAGCCCAAACCACTCATGCCATTCTTTCCCTTGTAAACCACATCAAATCATTTAAATTATGTGTATTTCTTGAACACGGTGTAAGATACATCCCTTATGCCATGTGCAACAGAGCCCTTCTAGAAAATTGGTCTCTAGACTGTTTTCTTTCTTCTGGGCACATCTCCACTTACAAGACAGGAGTGCTACAGGGCAAAATATGGAAACAAAGGAGGCTGAGATTGCCGCTACTCTGTTTGTTGTGTGTAGCTTTCAACATTCCTGCCCAAATTCTCAGTCAATGAAGGTGAACAGCAAAAGTGTTTTCCTGGCATTTGGCAGTGCTTCCAGGCTCCAGGTGATCTGCTCCAGAAACAGAGAACAGACACCACAAGCCCAGATGCTCAGGCATCGAGGACATCTTCACATTAGACCCGAACTATCAACACAAAACACTGCCTATTCTAAAGCCAGGCTAAACCAGGATGTAATTCAGGCAGTGAATCTGAACATTTCAATGTAAAGGTAAGTCTTGCTGTTCTGCTATCTAGAACAAATTTGCTCTCAAGGATAAAATTTTCCGTAATGTGGTTTAGGTTATATGGTCAGAGAAAGCCAAGTGTGCCACACTTAATCATACAGTGCAGTCCACTGGAACGGCTCATGAAATAAGACATTACACAGAGAAAATAAGTGCCAAGTTTATCTGGCTCCTAAATTGTTTTTTTTTCCCAGGCCAAGCATGATGGTTTTTGTCAAGCACTCAGGTCATGCTGATTCACAAAACAAAACAAAAAATCCCGCACCTATCCTCTCACACACAAGTGATGCTTCTGAATACTTTTAATGCATATTCTTGTGCAGAGTATTCCACCTGTTTCTCAGCATTGTCATTTACATCTCCATCAAGAAATTACCATGCCATACAAAACTTTACATCACTAGGAAGTGCTAAATAGTAGAGTCTGAAACCTTATTTCTACGTATGATTTTTCTGTGTCTATTTTTTACTACATTTTGGAGCAGTATTTCAAGATGTTTGGATGCCCAAATACAAGGATCAATGCCCTTTTCTGGCTTTTCAGAAGCATATGACTACTTATTGAAATATATTGAAATAGCTTTTAACATCCTGCTTTGCATACCTATCTAAGATGATTTTTAAAACTGGTTCTTTCGCTATGGCACTTCAGAAGGAATGTAGCCATGCCAAGTTTTAGAGCAGTGCGAAACGAAGATCCATTTCTAATCCTTCTTGCCCATCCACATAATGACTGAAGATTTAGCTGAATGACCTATTAGTATAGACAATAACCACAACCTTACGGTGACTGACTTTTTGAATACTCAATTTCTAGTTTACTTTCCAAAATCCAGGCAAAGTAAATTAAGAATTTGCATTCAAGCTATTTCTTCTGTTAGTTTTTATTTATTCCAATTAATTTAATCACAAAGCAAGACTCAGGTTCCTAATCTGTTAAGACATTACTCAGTTACTGCTAGAAATCACGTTTCCCCATGTGAGGTTTGCACCTCACACCTCTCAAAACGGTTTATTATAGTAAGATAATAAACAGTTCTTTAGACATACACACATGCATGTGTAATAATTACCTGCATAAATTCCCAAATAAAAGTTAAGGTCTAGATGTTCGGTCTCATTTGCTCCATTATTTCCATTTGTGGTGACATTCAACTTTTCTTGATTATTTGCCCTGTGGAAATGCACACAGAGATAAATATCATTAAATCACATTCTGCAAATATTCATGAGGACATTTAACTGTTTCTGGATTCAACTCTGTCGAAATCTTCAGTTCAAAAGATCCCCAGTACTGATGATGTCATGCATCACACCACGAGTAGAAGCTATCACAGGCTAAACTTCAGCAGAAAGTTGAACTTTTTTTTTCACACACAAAATATTTGAAGATCAGAAGACGATCAAGCATAGTCTGAAGAGCAGGGGGTTCCCACTGCTACCAACTATGTAACACTGATTTCTAGTAGACAAACAGCACTTAACTGAAAGGGCAGAATCAACTGACTAGTTATTGTCATCAACTCACCAGTAAGAGAGCCACCAGTCCTGGAGCACATACGCAACCTTGAGTAAAAGAGGCAAATACAAGAGTCATCTTACAAAATAAAAAAAACCTCTGGAAAATTGAACTTCTTTGCTTTTCTTTCATCTTCTCTGGGAAAACATCACGTATTCAGGAAAGTATGCCACCCAGTCTTTCAAGACCAGCAGCAATTTGCAAAGCACATTAGAAGGTGCTTTAGAGCCCTCTACAACGAGAGAAGTTACCTCAAATTACCTTACAAGATAGCAAACTAAAGGAAAGCAATACACTTAAGCAAAAAAAATATAGTAGCTCTTCCTAATGTATGTTAATTGAACATTAAAGAACTCATTTTTCAGTCCCTAAGTTTGCTACTAGAGATATTCCAAAATGCTTTTTTGATTAACAAACTTTCTGATGTTACCAGTCCAGAAATTTGTGTTTACGGGAGATAATTACCAGAAACAGGGCTGAAGGAAGATGAGAGAACAGAAAGAGAGAAAAACTCCTACTGTCACCTTCCTTCTTGTGCTGATAGGTGACTACAAACTTATAACAGAGTTATTTATCTCAAAATACACCTCCGTTCACATGAATTTAAAGTTTCTGGACAGTTTAGTGCAGAGATGTGATCTTGCTCAGCTGTCTTCCCAACAGACTCAAGGACAACCTAAAAGTATGCAACATGTCTAAATGTACAGACTATTTTTTACAGCCAAGACTAATCACTTCCATGAAATGAATTTAAGCTTTCACAGCAGGAAACAGAAAAAGGCAATAAGCTATCCTCACACAGTATAGTGAGCTCAACATATCTTTCAGTAAGCTTCAAAATAATTTTCCTTGTTTAAAAGTTCTTGTGACTACTACAGCCTACATTACACACAATGTTTGCCCATCCTCCTTTCTTTTGCTAAACACTGACCCTCCTTCTAGCCCTTTTCATAGCCTGAACTTACCAGCAGATGAGTTTCTCTTCTAATACTTCTGTCAGACTCTGTCATCCCATACCCAATCTCTTTACCCTTCTCAACTGGAAACATACTGATCATGCAGATTTGTTAAACACTACTTCATGCACCTTTATGTTTTTATTCTCCATCTCAAAAAAAAAAAAAAAAAAAAAAGACTGGCTTATCATTTCTGTGCCATGCTACCAGAAATAATTACTTTCATAAAGTATTAAAACTGCTGAAATAAGGAACAGTACAAGACCTCTCAATGCCATACCAAAACACCATGCTGACATATAAAATGCAATCAAATATACTACAAATATATTAAAGAACACCATGCTCTCAAACGTTTTAGTGGAATCAGACTACCTGAGAGGACTACAGAGAGTCTGAGAGAGTAGCCAGGGACTGGGTGAGGAAGGCTAAAGCCCTGGCAGAATTAAAACTGGCGAAGGATATAAAGAGCAATAAGAAAAAAATCAAGAGGTATGTAGGGGACAAAAGAAAANGCCATACCAAAACACCATGCTGACATATAAAATGCAATCAAATATACTACAAATATATTAAAGAACACCATGCTCTCAAACGTTTTAGTGGAATCAGACTACCTGAGAGGACTACAGAGAGTCTGAGAGAGTAGCCAGGGACTGGGTGAGGAAGGCTAAAGCCCTGGCAGAATTAAAACTGGCGAAGGATATAAAGAGCAATAAGAAAAAAATCAAGAGGTATGTAGGGGACAAAAGAAAAACCAGGGAAAATGTAGGCCCCCTCTGGAAGGACACTGGTGTACTGGTTACCCAGGACATGGAGAAGGCTGAGGTGCTTAATGACTTTTTTGCTTCAGTCTTCACCAAAAAAGCCTCTTGTCTCACCACCCAAGTTGTGGAAAAAACGAGCAGGGACTGTGAGGATGAACCACCACCCACTGTACTTGAAGAGCAGGATAGAGAACATCTGAGGAACTTGAAGGTGCACAAGTCCATGGGACCTGGTGAAATCCGCCCGCGGGTCCTGAGGGAACTGGCAGATGTAGTTGCCAAGCCACTGGCCATTATATTCGAAAAGTCGTGGCAATCTGGTGAGGTCCCCGATGACTGGAAGAAAGGGAATATAACCTCCATTTTTAAAAAGGGGAACAAGGAGGACCCAGGCAACTACAGGCCGGTCAGCCTCACCTCTGTGCCCAGCAAGGT
>VXBZ01009405.1:259637-280951 GCA_013399135.1 Heliornis fulica
CTCTTGCGGCCCAGAAGGCCAACCGCATCCTGGGCTGCATCAAGAGAAGCGTGGCCAGCAGGTCGAGGGAGGTGATTCTCCTCCCTCTACTCTGCCCTTGTGAGACCTCACCTGGAGTATGTGTCCAGTTCTGGAACCCCCAACATAAGAAGGACATGGGCCAGTTGGAGAGGGTCCAGAGGAGGGCCACAAAGATGATAAAGGGGCTGGAGCACCTTTCCTACGAGGACAGGCTGAGATAGTTGGGGCTGTTCAGTCTGGAGAAGAGGAGGCTCCGGGGAGACCTTATAGCGGTCTTCCAGTACCTCAAGGGGGCCTACAAGAAAGATGGGGAGAGGCTGTTCAGTAGGGCCTGTCATGACAGGACAAGGGGTAATGGTTTCAAAATAGAGGGAGGTAGATTTAGACTGGATATTAGAAAAAAGTTCTTTACTGTAAGAGTGGTGGAGGACTGGAACAGGTGGCCCAGGGAGGTGGTGGATGCCCTATCCCTGGAGACGTTCAAGGCCAAGTTGGATGAGGCCCTGAGCAACCTGATCTAGTTGGGGGGTGTCCCTGCTTCTTGCAGGGGAGTTGGACTAGATGACCTCTGGGAGTCCCTTCCATCTGTAATCATTCTATGATTCTATGATTCTAAATATCACAGTAAGAAGCATGGACCACATTAAAAAGAAGTCAAACCCAAACCACAATACTATTTGTCGCTCCCAACAACTTACCTGTGCCAAAATATTGAATACTAACAGTATAAAAATGACAAAGTAGTTTGCTCCCGCAGTGAAATATTTTCTGTAAATCTTAAAGCTTATTTTTCCCTCAGAGCGACTCTCATCTGGTACTGCAGCCAGTGCATTTTCAGCCTGAAAAGAAAAAATACAGCCACCAAAAAACCAACAAAACAGAATGAAAAACATCAACCTTACAGTTATAGATTCATACTAAGCCACATAAAAGTAATGGTTCAGAATTAGTAAACAACTAAATAAGGAGATGCAGTGATTACACATGTAAAAACTTCAAATATCAGAACTATAGCCTTGACTAAAAAAACCATTAGTCTCAGTGCAACAATACTGAAAAGAATCTACTCTGCAAAATGACACTGTGAGGATTTTACTTTGCACTGCATCACAGAATGTAACATGACTTCATGTGACTTCATCTGACCTACACCCAGAATTATTTACTCTGACTGCTAAACCAGGTTTTTCTTTTCTTACACACTACCTTGAGTCGTAACAACTCTGGACACTAAGGTCTTGACACTGGAAAGAATGCAACTGTGTGTAACCTTTCTTTTTCGAGAAAGTATTAAAGTAAATACTCTTTTGAAAGAATACACTAAAATCAATCAACGTATGCCCAGAGAAACAAATTACCCATAAAGCTCTAATCACTTCCTTCTAATTACCAACAAAACATCTGTTCATAGGGAAAACAAGTAAAACCATATTAAGCAAACGATGGGGAACACAAAGACAGCAAAGGAAAAAAGGAGACAAGCATAAAGAAGGTAAAATAACTCTTCAAATGAACAAAATTCTAGCTTTTGTTTGTTTGGGGGATTTTCTGTGATAAACTAGTGCCAGTTCAGTGGACACGTAACACTTGACTTTGCTGTCAGCAGACACAGCTATAAAAGAGCAGTGGAATTAACACACCTGACTTACAGGAGAAAGAGAAAACCCACCTACTCACCTATAAATGAAGAGAAGCCTAACTTGGCATTTTGCTTCTTCAACACAACCCTACACCCCACACCGCTGCCCCACCACCCAATTCAACAGCTCTAATGCTGCTGAAAAGTTTGGCACACCTTTGTGGATTTATTGTGGAGTCACCACCAGGACATAGATAGTATCAGATAAGTGTCTTGCTTTTCTGCCTAACACCATTCCTCCAAAAAGGCATGCAAGCCAGAAGTCTGTAGCTTTTTTAATCTCCCACTACTTCTCGTTACAGAAAACACAAAGAATTAATATGTACCCATAAGATGAAGGTGACAATCATTAGGGACACAGTTGTTGCACTTGTTCTGCATGTTTGTGGGTGCAGTGGTAGCACGAGCCTCGCAGGGTTACAGGGCTCCCGCACCGTGTTGGGTAAACGCAAGCAACGCCAGTGGAAGGCCACCTCTGGTACAGAAGCCTTGTGGGTGCTTTTGCACTGGGCAGTCCAAGGGGTAACAAGGCTGCTGGAGTCAAGCTGGCACCACAGAAAGCATTGCTTTCCCCAGCAGAAGGGTTGGGGAGAGCAAGGCAGTGGTCCTCCAAGGTCACCCCTCAGGGCCAGCTCAAGATCATGTGGGTACTTTAACACAAATGCAGACTTTGTATAAAGCAAAGATTCCTGTGCACACACTTCCCAGAGCTGAATTACAGGGTAACTACTCATTCGAGCTCAGTGCCGTATGAACAGGCAGCACCATCCCATTGCAATGGTACTGGCCCTGCAAAGCCCCGCTGCCAGAGGACAGGATGAAGGCAGCATGGTGCAGTGTCTCTTTGCACACCTATAGGAATGCTTCCTGCATCCCCCAGAGCCGGGGCTGAACAAGCTCTGCTGGGTTTGAACAGAACATGGCAGAGCTGTGGGCTGCCTGCCCTCTGCAGCCCAGGTGGCAGGACTGCCAGCCAAGCACGGTGCTAGGCAGATCCACACTGGGCGAACTCTCACCTGCCAATACAATCCAACAATCCCTGAAATTCAAATGCAGCAGGGGGAAGCCCTTATCACAGTTTAAGTTAAAAAAGAGCCAGACCAGAAGTGAGACAAATATATCCTTTGGGCACTCACAGGTGGTTGTTCCACTGCTCCGTCTTTCTGTGAGTGGGCAGAAGAATCCTGGGACCAGACAGAGGACTCCGAAAAAGTTCGACTCCGAGCAGACTTCAGGTTCGGGGTTCCTGGAACTGACAGCTGTTCTACCTCCTCATCTTTTTTCAAAAGGGAAGCAAAGTCGATGCCAGATCTCAGGAACTCTGAATAGGTACCTTTCCCCACCATTTTACCCTACAATTAATATAAGCTTTGATTATCTTCATTATACACTTTCTGTAAAAGACATTTTGCCCTATCTACCCCTGCTACTTCTGCGGTTCTGAGCACACATACCACGGCAGTAGCAGAGCTGAAGCCTTCACCACTTCTTCGTTCAGAATAGCACAAAAAAGCTCTTCACCCTCTGCCCAGTTGCTTTCCTGCAGCTAACCAGGCCAAGGAGTATATAAAATTTATAGTTACAGCCAGCTGAGAATCAAGTCCTTGGAGAATCTGAAGGAGACAGTCCTGCAGTTTCAGGACAAGCTGTTGAACTTCAAAGATAACCATCGGTCTTTTTATATTACTATCCACTAGGGGCAAACAGCAGCTTAATTTTCTGTTCCTCACAAAGCTCTATGAGGAGCAATGCTGACCACATCCACGCTTCCTACAGCTCCATCACAAACCCGTTTCTGGAAGGCCACAGTTCTGAATGGGAGGAAAAAGAAAGCTAGCACCCTACTTCGCAACTCTGCGATGCATCAGAAGTACTTCAAACTACTTCAGTACCCAACCTTAAAACAAATAGTTGAAGTTCATCCATTTCTCCCTCTACCCATGAATGTCTGGTACAAGGAAGTTTGGAAGGAACCAGTTTCACTGGAGGCCTGCTCATTCTCAAAGGTTATCTGTGACCACTTCTCAGCCTTAACATTAAAAAGGGACCGGTTGCAAAATCAACAGAGCTGTTATTTCAACGAAATGTGTAAGAATCAAAGCATTAGCACAGTCTAAATTCTCTCACCAGGTTATATATATGTAAGATAAAAATACAGATGATAAAATTCAGAAGCATACTTTTTAGGGGAAGGTATTCTAAGAAAAATCAACTTGTTTCATTAATACTTATAAAACTTTTAAAACATACATGGCCATCAGTAGACACAAAATATATTTACAGAAGAGAAGCAAAACCCGTTAACTTTTCCTCATTCTTGGATTAGATTACAAAGCATGACAGACACTGAAATCACTTACATCTTTTAAAATTAGAATCTGATTTGCAGCACGGAGATACTGCAACTGGTGAGTGACTAAAACAGTAATCTTCTGATGCAAGGCCTGACAAATACATCTGCAGAGAGACAGAAAAATTAATTTAAAAATGAAGCGTCCTAAAACATTTGGACTATTTCTGGAATATATCTTCCATTCAATTATGCAGTGCTTAAAATAAGGAAAAGATATGTCCATGCTTACTAGATTTATACAAATTACACTTAACAAACATATTCCTTATTTAACTTTCTACATTTTCAAGTTAGAGGAAAGAATTTTCGTATTTCTGGTTTGAGGTGAGAAATATCTTAAGGACATCTCATTAAAATTGTCAAAAACACCATCTTAACAAATGTACGTGTCCATAGGCTGAATTGCAATGAGGGTAATTTAACAAAAATTACACTAATGGAAAGAGAAAGCAGGGCAACATACTGTGGGCAATGATGGAAAAAATACAGCAAATAAGTTTCTTGAGATGAGCCTTCAGAGCTGCTGTAACAGCGAGTCACTGACAGTTCTGGAGAAGTAAACAAGTCCTATTGAGCTCAGCTACATCCTGGTATGTATTGAGGTGGAGGCACAAGATCCTTCAACCATCTCTGACTTTTCCCATGGGATCAGGCCTTACCTTCCTCTCCAGTACCTTACCTACTCATTCTAGAAATTTGAGATTTGGAAAGAGAAGCGAAGAAGGGACTGGGCACACTAGAACCAGTTGGGAAGTGCAGTTCAATCACAGTTTTAGCAGAAAAGACATCTGGTAGCTTTTTGGCACAGCCCTGAAAAGGCTGTCAGAGCCAAAAACAACCCAACCAAAAAACACAGCAGTGGAACAACAGTTTTAAAGTCCAGAGCCTGCAAGCACACTCAGCATGCACAACGGGGACAGCATATACACAACTGAGCAACCAACACTACCAGCAGTCTTGTTGCCTTCTTCCTCAGAGTAGCACAACAGGGAGACAAGCCCTTTGAGAGGATGCCCCTTTCTCAACTACTCAATGTCTTAAAACAAGGACAATTGATACTGTCTAGAATGGAAGTTTTCAGGGAAGGTGTGTACAACAGCATTCCCCATTTGGAGCAGGGACACCTTTTTGAAGATTGTCTCAATGTAATCTGCTGCTGCTCATCCTGTTTGGTGGCACTGGAGCCCATGAACTGGGCTTCTAGACAATGCCAAGCAGGAACACATGCTCTGATAGCATCTCTCATTCAGCTGATGAGGAATGATGGACAGACAGAGGACCAGGCTACAGAAAGCTCAAAGCAAAACCTTCTGAACTTGCATGGGGACCTTGACACTGTGCATTTTTCTCCACAGATCCACTTTTGCTGGGCTCATTTTCGCTAACACGCAACTCCCATTTGCTAACACTGCACAGGAAGGTGGCACTCACCTCAAAAGAAAAACAAACAACACCCACACCCCCACACTTCCTCCCCCCCGCCCGAAATTCTATCCCCATTATTAAAAAAAAACCCAGACCAACACACAAGAAAACCACAGCAATCCGATTGTACAAATTCAATGCAAATACACAGAAAGGACTAAGGCAAAAGACAGAACATGGGCTTAACAGCAACGATATCCAACTGCTTGCTGGGTTTTATACACATGTGCTATATCCAGTTAACTCCCCACACAGCCTTTAACATCATTTCATCACTCCTACAAAGACTGTAGCAAGTAGAATACTATAAAAGGTTTAATACTAATAGTCAGCATAATTACACACAGAAAGTGTATTAACGGTGTTCCAAATAAACTATGCAGTAAAAATAATTTAAAAGCAACACTCCTCTCGAGAAAGTTATATGCTTGTTACGTAGCATCCAAGAAGCAACCGGAATCCCATTACACCATTCTTAGGTGGCCAAAATAAAAATTATGCAGTTATGCAGCAGCAAAACTATTTACACACCAAGCTCTTTGTAGGAACATTTTTCTGGCGTGGTTACTATCCACTCTCTGAGCAGCCACTGAATGAAGCCACATGGCAACCAGAGCACCAGCTGAAGTCACGCAACAAAACATCATCTTCAACAAAACCTATCCAGAGAACTGGACAAAGATCGTAGAGGCTACAGGGTATTTACTTGCCTAGCAGGAAAGCTGCTAAAGGAGAATATATCAGGTATTCACCAAGAAGAGATCTAGCTTTCCTTTGCACAGTCCCACAGCCTAAACACCACTTTGAACACTGATTTTTCTGTGTGTGAGATGTGTGCCTAACAGCTTACTGGGACAAACTAGCCACTAGAAAATCCGACAGCTGAAAACCTTTAAATCTTGATCCTGAGTCACAGTGAGCCCGCTGGACCTTACGTTTGCACTTGGAGGGAGGTGTGCAAAGAGGAGGAAATAAAAGTGGGTTATCACAGCATCAGAGCAAACCAATTAGAACTGTCAGAGCTGTCAGCACAGCATCCCATGCGATCTTGATCTCAGGAGAGAAGGCAAACGTGATCTCTGTGGAAAAATAAATTTCCACTGATACATCAGGTCACTCAATTGAGAACTTCTAAAAAAAGAAAAAAAACAACTGCTCTCGATTTGATACCTATCTGGGTAGAAAGAAGCTAGCTGAATAGTTTCTTGATAACAGGTGAGTAGAAAAATTGTCGTCACAATTCACTGGCATGAGCACAGGGAGGAAAAATCGCAACAAAGAGCATATACTTAGGTCTATTACAGAGTTAAACAACTCACTGCTCAGACAGCTCACTAGAAAATTTTGCCATTTAAAATACTGTATCATCATGAAGCACAGAAGTTGCAAAACTAGTAAAATACTAAGTATATACTTAATGTCTGGTTCAAAACATCAGTCTACTCGAGATTTATGTTTGAAACCTTTATTTATTTTTTAAATACTCTCTCCCATTTGACAATACCCACTGTGCAGTTTACAGAGAACATTAAGTTTGTATGGTGCCTTGATGGCCACAGAAAACTGAAACCAGAGTTCAAAGACAGGCTCAGCAACACAGAATGTGATAAAAATCTGGCAAAAAAACCCCTCAGCAAGCTCACAGGACTCTTATTGGCAAAAATTTGGTATAGTCTTAGAACTGAAAAAGAAAAAAAAACACACCACAACAAAACAGTCCATAAGCATTTACATTTTAATGGGCTTACCAAGGCTTAGTTTCACCATGCGTGAACTTTCAGATGCAGTGCAGAAAAGCAACAATCCCATCTAGGTGAACCACCTGATTCTAGGTGAAGTACTCCCTCTCTCACTGACTGCAGGGAATCCCAGAAAAGCCTGCCTCAACAGGGTACATACCCGGTCCAAGGGTTCAAACTTCTGCTGCAGTATGCCCAGAACTGCCACTACCTTTGTATTTATTGTTGAAGACCCCACAAAGTTCACCTCCCTCATGCTTCTCCGTCACTCTCTCCAGGGGCACACTCTGTTAGCTAGAGACTTAATGTTTGACAGCTGGATGAATTAATACACAAAATGCAGTTGCCATTGATGCATTCATTAAATAAACAAGCACATGCAGAGACAGAAGAGATGTGGACACAGAAGACCCAAAGGTTCTTCAGCCCCTTATGTAGTAGGAAAGAAGGGATGAAGAGACTATGAAAATTGCATCCTCTTTTATTGAGATTTAAATAAATTTAAACTTAAAACATGTATGTTTGTTTGAAGATCAAAACCAGAAATTTCAACATCCTTGAAAATGCATTCCAGAGACAAGATACCTTTACCATTAGAATTTTTCTTCCTCTCTAAAGTCCAAGTTTACATCTTCTAGCAGAACTTAAATCCATTGCTTCCTAGGTGACAGTAGACCAATTTTCACCTGTGCACACAGTCTCTTTATACAATGTCTCTCTTTCATAGCTCTTTTTCTCTTTTAGACCCCCAAAATTAAAATCCTTCAAATCATCCTCCCCCTGCCTTTCTTCTAAGTGAGAAAGAGTTTTCTCTCTTTCCACACATTCACTCACCCCCACACACATGTAACCCCCACCACCCTGACACCCAAGTGTTCTTGAAGGCCTCTACCCGAGTCTGAAGCTGTTCTACATTTTTTTGGAAGTGCACAAAATTGAAACATTATTCCAGTTGAGACCTTGCAGGTACAAAACATAACAGGAGGATTATTTTACCTGTACTGCCAGACATAGTACTGGTCATACATCCCAGGCATCCCAGGTTTCCTTAACCAGAGCATGATGATGCCGACTCATACTAGATTTCAGATCTGCAATCTGTACCTCATTTTCTATAAACCTGCGGCACTACTGATCCCTGCTCACCATTCATTAAGTTAACACTTTGCACTTACCCTGTGGTGTGCATCTATTAATTTACAACTTGTAACCAAGACTTTCCAAGTCCCTGTGTCTCCAGACCTGCTTGAAGTGTTGCCCTATTTTCTATCATGTGAAAATGTCACAATGCCCTTGATTCATCATCAGGAATACTACACTCAGGAGAGATCTCTAGAGAAAGTTTTTTGTTGCACTGGAAGGATGCAAAGAATATTTTGAGTAAACAAACCTAAGCAACTGTATACTATCACCCTTTTTAAAAACTCACTGTACTTTGACAGTGAACTTCTACACAATTAAAAAAGAATTTGCTTAAGCTTTGACACTGCACCGCAGAGCATGCAGTGGAAGACACTCAGAATGGGGCCCACAACACCACAGTGATCCCTCTATGCAAAGGCAGAGTCTCGGTACTTCTGTGGAGACGAATCCTCCTTTGTTCCTCCTCCCTATCAGGTTTTCTTTTCTCTGAGACAAGTAGTTCTTTAATCTTTTTAAAGTTTTTATCTCCAAGAGCCAGCTTGCTTTCACCTCTGCAAAGTGTCTCTTCTTTGATGATTCCACTTTCTTCCTTACCATTCTTTTTTCCTCTCCTTTTTGGAAGTTCACATGCAAGTTTAACTTTACTCTAGTTAATAGTTATATTTGTTTCAATGGAAAGAACCGCTGAAATGAAATTAAAGCACATGCAGAAGTGCTTACAGGCATCAAGTCTTTGTTACACTAATTGACTTAGTACATTTGCTTTCCTCTCCTTTCCCTTTCAATTTAAGTGGTTTAAGGAGAACAATCCCCCAGTTGTTTTTGCTTTGAAATTTAAAAAGTTTCACGGGTGGGTGTGCTATGTTTGCCAAAGACAAAAAAACCCCACACCTACTTCTAATATGCTGTTTCCATTTCTATGCTTATCTTTTATGTAAAATTTTAGTTTTTGAAAACATGCATTATAGAGTGATCACACTTGGGCTTTTCACTTTCTAGAAAGAAAAACAGCCCAAACCACAAAACAAACAAAATCCCCAAACCCCAAGCAGCATTACTACCACATTATTCATACTTTTAAAACATACTCCTTGCAGTAAACACAATGAAGCTCAAGTAATTTTGATTGTATCATCTAAATGCATAGGTATAACATTTACAAAGGACATTTTTGCTACAAAACCATGCATGCTCCTTTCCCTGTCTTGCAGGGGAACCCTTGGTTGCCTCAGATGGCCATGCAGAGACTTTATCTTTGGGTACACCTGGCCAGTTTTTCAGGTGATGCTCCAGTCAGCCTCAACATATGGTTATCCCATGACCCAGTGCCCAGTTACATGTCCCTTGAAGAGGCCATCACCTACTACTACTACCAAGGTGCTCCATCTTAACAGATGCTAGAGTTCATTACTGTAATGGGATAAATGCAGTGATTTCTCCAACAGCTTTTTTCCTAGCTCCAGAAGCAAAACCGAGAGGAAAGACAAGTGACCATACATTCAAAACAACGTCTTGTTAAAAAGAAGAACAAAAAATGTAATCGCAGAATTCTGTTTGAAAGTAGGAATTCCAAGTTTCATCACAATTTAAGGTCTGATTTTAAGATTCCCAAACTGTCCTGTCAACTCTCATAAGCACACAGAAGGAATAGAAAGAAATCAGTCTGATAATCAACTGAGACTTGCACACAGCTCTTGCCCCCAGAAACTATGCAAGGACAGAACAATATCTAGAGAAGAACATCTGCCTCGACAGACTGACAGAATATAAATCTCAACTCTTAAAAACACCACTTCAGAGTCACTCTCACTGATGAATGATTGTTTTCTCTCCAAAGGTTATCTGAAACCATACGACCTATAGAAGTACGTTTACAAAGATGCACAGGAAGAAAGATGCAGGAAGTTTCCTGGGATCCAAGCACAACTGAACACCACAGGCTATTCCAAACTCAACCACAGAAGGAAATGTGCTACCATATCTGTCTGTCCCTCATTTCCAAATCAGAGGTCTCAAAACGCCACAATCCTTAATAGTTGATGAAAAACTGTTTTTATATACATATATACATATGTTGTCACACACACACACACGACTATATACAAAAATATAGAACTACACTGGTGCCAACCTATTGGGAAAAGCCTGAAGCATGCCTACAGTTAACTGTCACAAGAAATCACAGGAAAAGGGCCTAAAACCAACACAAAAATAGAAAATCTCCAGATTATACCTTACTAGGCCCCAAGGAATCTGACCAGGATAGAGGAATCCATTGGAAAACCAGCTTTGCTCCATCGTCCACAGAACAACTTGTCTGTATTATGGAGAGAATCTTGAGAGACACAATCCTTTATTAATAATATAATAGACTGTTTTCCCACTGGAACTGTGCTACTCACATTCATTTTTATTTGGAAAGCATTTATATATTTTAAGCTGTTTACTGCTGTAGCTGAACAGAACAGGGCAGCAAATGTAATGATCAGCCATCCACAGACCATAGCTTCAGGGAATTGCATACCTATCTTTGATGTAAACACACAGACTAGACACTTCTAAAAAAATTAAACATTAATATAAAATTACAAGGAAGAAGAAGAAGAAGAAAAAAAACACATCCCAGATTGAGTGAACTAAACAATATCCAATTCAGATTCCCATTAAATAATCCCCAGTTTCTTCCATCTTGTCCATTGTTTTATGCCTTGCGGTTTGGACTCCTGGGGGCAACTTGAATGAAGTGGTGTCTCGGATATTCCTCATCACCGTGTTCTAAGAAATCATTCTTGCCTAAGTGCTCTCTCTTCTCCACATTTCTAGCACTATTCAGGAAGCATTAAAGAACATACCCTGCCTTGTTTTTCAAAGCAAGCTACTGAATGTAACACTCTGCCTACTACCCACAGCACCTTTTATAGCCACCATGAAGGTCCCAACATCTGTAAAAAAGCCCTCCCTTAAGATCTTTAACAGGAAGGCATTGCTCAGTTTTCCTTGCCACTACTACTCCACTCACTCCATTCTCCCCACAAAATGCTTTCCTTCTATCCGTTTTGCTCAAAGGGATCCAGAGTTGGGGAGGAAGAGCAAACATAAGTAAACAAAGTACCCCAGTTAGTTTTCTGAGCTTCAAATAGTGAGTTAATCTCCTTATTCCTCCTCATCTCCACACATCTATCAGCAAAACATAATCAATGCTTACAGAGTAACGGTTTCTAGCTCCTTTATAGTTTTGCCTGTGCAAAAATTCAGACTTCAGTTTTGCAGTAGGATCTAGCTGCTCCTGATGTCACAGCTCATATGAAAAGTAGAATAAACTGAAGAGGCAACCCAACCCCCTTTGAAGGCACTGCCGTGCCTCTACTGCCTCTTTGGGACAAGACCTTAAGGCTTACAGGAGAGACAGGTTAAGAGCTCAGGTAGGCGTGCTTGCAAAATTCAGGCACTGATACAGTAAGGTGCTGGAGTTGTAAAGCAGTCTTGTACAGGAACAGAAAAGCAGCAGCTAAAGCCTAGACAGCTTTGACAGGCATTAAAGAATTCACAGAGTATGTGGATCTCAGAAGGAGTTGTTTCCATCTATTAGTTGTGGCAGGTGAAAATGATCCTGCAGAGTAGTGAACGTGAAGCTTATGCAGCACAAAACACTTATTCCATACAGGCTGATGAAAACAAACAGCAGCCCTTTGAAGAAATAAGTAAAATAAAATAAAACATCGAAGAGGCTTCAGAGGGACCTCTAGATTTGAAACTGCCAACATCAACAGGATGTACAATTCCCAAATGTCAGTACTAAAAGCTTCCTTTCATGGGGAAGAACACACGAGCAATGCTGGTCAATGCAAGGTCTACAGTCACGTCTGCAAGAAAAGTTTTCATGATTCTCTAGGGATAGACATGAGGAAAGAACAGTAAAAGCAAATTAATTAACGTACTTGGGAGTGTGTATTCAAGGGATGTCCAAGAAAACACTTTCATTTAAGGCTTCAACCAAAGCCCAGTGAATTCAGTCAGTAGAGGTTTTTTCCTCCCAAGTACACACCCAAGTATACATTTTGATACCTAGAGGCACAGGCTATAAAGAAAGATGAAACACTGTCTGGGAATAACTGGATTATTCCTGTGCTGGCTATGTGCTGTAGCTTAGGCAGTTTGAAAGAAGAGAGAAATGGAGAGCAGTATTTTGAGAAATTGAGAAAGTAACCTGACTTTTCATAGAATCATAGAATGATTAGGGTTAGAAGCGACTCCCAGAGGTCATCCAGTCCAATCCCTCTGCAAGAAGCAGGGGGGTTGTTTTAATGAACACTCTCCTATTTCTTCAGGAATGGGGAGGTCCAGTATCAATGTCTTTGGTTATAAACTTAAACATCCCCTTTTCCTCCATTTCTGCTCTCCACAGTCTACTCTGCCAGCCACAGTTCCCTGTTTCACCTACCTGAGAGACATTTCAGCCATTCAAGAAGAAAAATGAAAACTCACTGAAGAAACTAAAAGACTGCTATCTTTTTTTTTTTTAGCCACTTGAATTAAGGCTTATTACTATGTAAACAAAGCTGCAGCAAACTAACAAGTCATTTAAAAATCACACCCCCATACTATTCTTCACTCAGTACTACATATTCATAATATTCATAAACCCCAATATTCACAGACCTCAATACTCATGTATGAAATCTGGCATTTACTCAAGAAAATGACGTATATTCCCTTAAGAGAAATTCTAATACGTTCAAACCAGACTTTTACAGGGCTTGTAACAATAAAGAACAAAAATAAAAGACAGACATGGGAAAAGAAACATGTGTCTTCCAAATACATAAAACAGAGGAAAAAGCTATGAAGAAAGTGAATGCATTTTCTGAAGAGATCCATCTCCCCAAAAATGCTTTCTCGGGTTTTTCTGTAAGGAATAAGAAGATAATAACTGTATTTTACATAAAAATAAAGCAGTAACATACTTTTCAAACAAATGTCTTCCCACTTCAGCATCTACTGCACTCAGTGGATCATCCAGAAGATAGATGTCTGCATCCTGATACACGGCTCTATAAAGTTTAAAGAAAAGTCAGTGACACCAAGTTTTGTATTTGCTTACTTCAGCCACTAAAGTCTGACAGTTTGTAAATTTCAGAAAGAGCAAAGAACCACTAGCCTGGCCAGATTTACACGGGCCTTCTGTCCTCCACTCAGAGTAGCTCCACGATCTCCTATTACTGTTAGGTCACCATCTGCTAATAATTCCAAGTCCTGTGAATGTGAAAGAACAGACAGAAAGTTGTTATTTTTTTAAATAATTTTAACTTCAAAGACTGTCACAGCTGCTTCAACATAACATTTTCTTATTTGAAAAGTATTAACTTAGCATCTTACATCAAAATACAAGGATTCACTATAAATTAAACATTCACAGTTACTTTATGACTTTGTACCTTCAGTAAAAGATAATTAGGAAAGGAGGAAAAAATAGGTGAGATCTTAAAGTTCACTTTTTCTACAGCTTTACCAGAGCTATGTGCACTACCGTTCCTAGTGTTACAAGGAACATTTGCTGGTGATTTAGAAAAAACAAACTAAAAATCATGAAGTATAACAGTAAATTAATTAGTTTTTACTAAAAGTATCTTCCGTTTGCCAATGTCCCTAAGAACTGCTTTAGATTTATTCTGTAGTGTATCCAAGAGAAAGGGGCACAATATTCATCACACAAATTTGGTGCATTTATGAGGCATGGGACTCCAAGAGAACAAAACTATACAGTGCTCCATGTTGTATTATAGTATTTCCTATTCATGAAATACAGAAGGTTTATATTAAGCTATAAAACACATTCAAAAAGTTTAGTCACACCTTTTATAAGATACATAAATTTGAAAGAAAACTATGACAGCAAATCTACCATCAAATATGAAGTGTTTTTTTTTTTTTTAAATGCAGTCTTCTGTCTTTTACAGTCACTAAAACCTGAAGTTTAGACAACAACCTATGACTGAATATCAGCAGGAGACATTAAAACTCTATCTTCCATGTGTAAAAACATTGCAAAAAATTTTTCATCACAGCAACCATCTGCTTTTCACCTGTGTCGCTACTGACAGGAATATCATAACATGCTGCATAAAACCTTTTTAGCTGTCAAGCAAAATGTCTGTTTCTTGACAAATCTGGCTTAATCCTCTTCTATATCTTGTGTCACAAACTCCTTTGCACACAGACCTTTCAAACATTTTTTTTTTCATAAAACTACTTGGGCTCAGCAAGTTTTCCAATATATAGCACACTAAGGTTATTCTGGTGGACATTAGCAATGCATAACAGATGATTTACATGGCGTTTATGTTAAAGACAGCAGGAAGGATGTTTACAAAACAGAAGCCACAAGTAGTGTTAGCTTGACCATTTGTCCTGCACCTTTTATTGCATTTAGACAGACACCTACCATAACACCCATGAAAAGGGCTAAACATCATTACAAAATTCAGTAATTGGGAATTGCTTTTCCAAATCTGTCTATGCTTCACATAAGCTACATCTCCCTCTAGTGAGAGTTTTAGAGATTACAGGAACGTGTTCACATGTAAAAAATAATTTCACATACTGCTGTTAAGCAATAGGATTTATTTTGCATGCTACAAATAATAATTCTTTATATTACATACTGCAGCTCATATCACAAGTCTGAAATAATACTAAGATAAAAATAAAGATTGTGGAAATAAAACACAGAGGAAATCATACCTTTTTAAGAGCACAAACTTTTAAAACCTTTTCGTATTTTTCTTTCTCATATTCTTTGTCAAACAGTATGTTACTTCTTACTGTGCCAGAAAACACCCAAGGCTGCTGAGAAACATAGGCAATTCTTCCATTAACATTTATTAAACCTTTGTCTTTAGGCAGCTCACCAAGCACGGCACTTAAGAGCGAAGACTGGAAAAGATTTAGGAAAAAAAAAAAAATTTAAAAAGTTTGATGGCACTAAAGACATCACAGAGACTGATCACTGTTTACTGGCACAATGGCCTATTTCAGCCTGCACTCCAACTACTTCTAACAGCAGAAGAGCTCTAGTACCCTTTACACGGAGCCTAGAAGCAACATGTAAAGTACTGTTTCACTCCAAACCAACTCCTTCCCACCCCAGGACAACATCTGCCTTTCTGGAATGCTCGTGTTTTGATGGGAAGTGTGTTACTGCATATAGAATGGAACTGTACATCTTCAAGTTTCTATTCATGTTTAACAGGCCCAACAAAACAGAGTAAACATTAAAACTTACTTTTCCAGCTCCTACAGGACCAATCACAGCCAGTAATTCCCCTCGTCGGACAGTAAATGAAAGTTGTTGAAGTGCCGGGCTTTCTGAACTCTAGGGATTTGACAAAAAGTTAGGCTTCCTCAGTAATGAGATACACACCACCAGAACAACTCTTTAGAAACAAAAAAGAATGTGCATAGATCACCATAAATCAGTCAACCCGTATGCCCGTCATGTTTTTAAGCATACAGTTTGCCCCTTCAGTAATTCAAACCCTTACAGAGGACCTCGATTCTTCACCACAAACAAGTGAAACAGCCAGAACAGTACTCAAGGAATAAGGAACCCAAGGGGAGCAGAAGCAGTGCTTCCTCCAAGACTGCACCCAAGGCTGCAACCTTGGAAACAGGAGCTCTCTGCTGGCCATCACACTGGTACTCATGGCCATGGCATGCCTGGTGACTCCAAGTAGGCTGAAAGTCTCTCGGAGCCCCAGGAAAGCCAGGTCTGCGGTTGCTCTACTCGAGGCTCTATCCAAAGTGAAAATAGAAAACTGCCGTTTGATTTTCCACAACTTCATATTGTATATCATGGATTCTCATAGGCTTTTCACAGGCAGTGCAGTGGAGCATTTGTGTGAAAATATGCTACCTTTGCTTGTTCAATATTCCTTTTTAGTATGCCTATCCTTTACTGTAATACGTTACTGATAAGAGCTTTATTTCCTAACATATTTTGCACCTCTACCAAGGTTTCAAAAATACCTGTCTCTAGTGAAAAGAAAGGACGCTCATGTCTTTAAAGCTATGGTAAACTACAGTTCTAACAGCCCCGAGCAAGTCCTTCCCATTAAAGCAAAACATCCTTGCATCAGGATTTACCTTTACAGGCATCTCAGACCACACTAAGCGTGACTGACACTAAAATGCAAACAGGAAAATACATGCATTTAAAAATAAACCAAAACAAACAGACCAGCAGCAGGACTGTAGCAATATTTCTATTTAAGGACCAAAAGAAAACCCAGCCTTAAGCTTCAAGAGAGAACAGTAAAATGAAAAAATGTGATGTACCTCTTACTACCTTGCAGACAGCTTAAAACCTCCAGCCGCCCTCTGAAGCTGAAGAGGCTGAAGAGCCCTAACCTTGCACGAAAGATGCTGCATAACCAAGTCTGGCACCATGAAAGCGGGACCTTACAACTTGTTTCAAACTGTTTGAAAAGAGACACAGGTACAGTACCCCTCCACACCTATACAGGCTGGGAGAGCTGGGCTAGCACACACATGCCAGGAGAGATACTCATGTAGGCAGTAGCGTACCCAAAGGTCAAAGCTGCATGTCCCCCCCGCCATGGCTCACGCAGAAGCACTGCAACTTTCACACAAAATCAGAGTCACACTGTGAGAATCAAAACTTGTGCACATTGTGCAACTCTGCAAACTTCTGCTTCTAATACTAATTTCCACAAGGTGGCATCAACGGGGCTTTTTCCTTTTTTTTTTTTTCCCCTCTCCACCTCTCTCACAGTCAGCATTTTACCATGAATTTGGTTTCTTGGTCCAGAGTACACAGTTGAAGTACTCAGTTAGTGCTAAGGTCAAAGAAACTCTCCCAATTTATGGCAGACAAGGTTGTTTTGTTTTTTTAAAACAACCACAAAATTTGTAGCAAGCAAAACCATCTCTCAGAGTAAATCAATTTGTCTACATGGAAAAAGTACATAGCTTTCAGACACACAGGTCCCCTCCTTCAGACCTCATGAGGTTGTGCTTACATACACACAAAAGCACAAAGCTATTTCCACCCACACTCAGGTTTTCAAAAACATGAGAGCCTAAAAACATCACAGAAAACTTCAAAAATGTTTTTCAGCTATTACCCAAATAGTATATATTAAAGCAGTATTGCAAGATTTCATAGACCATATAAAAAAATAGTAATGCAAGCAAACAGCATGGCCACAAACACTTAAGGGGCACCGTATTTTTGCAAAATTCATTTCTTGTAAAGATAGTTTGTCCTGAATTCATCACATCTATTTTTGGGCACTAAACTGAGGCATGTAAATTACAGCATAGACAAATATTACATCTAAGTTCATCTGACAGCTCGTTACCACAGATGTCCCAGCAGCTCTCCTGTGCTCTGTCAACTACCCATGTCTTTCACGTCCCTCGTCCTGCGTCTTGCTCCTGCCTAACTTTGCAGACAGGTTGTACATGAGACTCATCTATCAGAAAATAAATCACACTAAAAAGTGATTCATTTTCTAATGCCTTGTCCCTCTGAACTGGTTCACCACAGGGTTGTACACACAAACATTAACACTAGCAAAAGGGAGGGAATAGAGACACAGACTGCGAGGACAGATGCAGAGATTACGTAGTGGTCTTACTTCCACACAACTACTATACTGCCTAGGCTCCTCATTTAATTGAGTAAAATGACAAGTGATAAAACTGGCCTCTGTTCAATGTCTTGAATTTGAAATCTAGAGTTGCTCAGTTGAACACACTGTACTCTAAACTCAAGGCACATCAGTAGAAACCTGAAGATTACCAGTTCCATGCTGGTATTGGACTAGATGGTGGGACCCAGATAATACTTGCCTTAGCAAAACGAGAGTGTGACCATGAATTAATCAGCTTTGTTTATCTTCTGATAAACTGTAATACACCATGTTATTTTCCTAAAAGTCTTGCAAATAATCCCTTTTTTACTTCCAGTGATTCTGGATTTGTGGGTCTTCTTAGTATCTCTTTTGGCACATAATCTTTAAAGCATAAAATGTTATCATCCAGTTATACACTCTACAGAGATCCAAAGAGTCATGAGAAACCTAACCAGGGTAGCAGGTTAAGTCAGTTACTCGACAAAGAACAGCAACTTTTTTTTATTCCTTTTATAACTCCTCCCTTTCAGAACTCATAATCTTTTCAGTGGGCAACTCTGTAAAATTATTTTACACCATTATAAAAGTAAAAGAGAAACTCTGAGCTGCTTTTGATAGTTCTGGGAGAACTGATCTTCCACCATGCCCACTGAAATTAAATATCAAAATGAAAGTAACATTAACAGTTTTGTGTGTGGTTTGATGGCTTTTTTTTTTTTAATCAAAAGGAAACCAGTATTTCCAGTAATGCTGCCTTGCTTGATGCAATATAAACAACTCATGAAAAAAAATGAAGGTGTTTTATGGGCATATTATGCAACCACTTCCTACAAACTGTTAACAGCAGTACTGATGTTGGTTTGGGAAGGAAACCAAAACCAAGAAACACATTCCATTTTGCATGACAATGTATTCACTATTAAGTTTTTCATATCAATTAAAACTTGGTTCAATGTCTCAGAAAGACTTCAAGTCACAGAGACAACTCTGAGAAAACACAGAACAATAACAGCAATTTTCTTTTACAGCCAAGTAGCAGGTAGATGCTCATCACATAGTTTCACACTTTCATCTTCCTCAGGACACAGCGTATGTAGGGAGAGAAAGGTATATAAAGGGAATATGTGACGTCTTATTTGCATTACATTTATATGTAAAATTCATTTGTAGAGCTTCCAGCATCTTTTGTGGAAACTGGAGCTTCCCTTGTGCAAGGATAGTGGCAGCTCATAATAGCTCCAACAATTCATCACAAATTACTGCTTACCATAGCAATTGCCATTTTAAAACAGAAACCACTGTCAATCTTTGCCTTCTTACAGAAAAGCACACATAAGATATTTAGCACCTGTCTATTGTCCCTTTTTCCAGTAATTTCAGTAGTTTTGGTGCATTTTAAGTAGGAAACAATTTGCGTCTCAATTAAAATACATGGAGTAATGTGCAGACTAGTCTCTAAAGCTTGATAATGCCTTCAGTCCTATTCTACAGAGCTAGCTTAACATACCAACAGCATTCTCACACACAAAGGACAGAATACAAAATATCAGCATACTATACATAGACATACTGCTCTTTAGACTTAAGAGGACTGTAGCACCAACGTAATTTATGTTAGTAGAAGTAAGTTTACCTTATCCCAATAGGAAGTTAAATCCTGAACATGAAGAATGATGTTCTCATTGTTACCATGCAGTTGTGGCTGGAAGTGTGAGACCTCATCAAGTATCAGAAAGTTCTGCAATAAAAGAAAAGCACAGGATATTGCCTAATGTGAGACTGGGAATGGGAGAGGAACGCAAGAGTGTATTTTTGGAAGCAGCATACAGAACGTTAATTAGGCTGGGGGGGGGGAGGGGTTGGAGGTGATGTGGAAACAACAAACATTACTTTTCCAAGGCAATGCTCTACTCCTTCAACAGTGTTCCTAGAGGTACTAGCTAGCAGTTGGCCCACAAAAAATCCCAGAAGTGCAGATTTTTTAGCACAAAAGTACTATGGGACACTAACAACCTGCTCAATAAAAGAGAACCTCTGAAGCAAATAAACCTTAAGAACCCTCTCTGTTTTATCCCTGAAACACAGACATACCTTTTATTCACCCTTCCATGCAGAAGAGGTGAAACCCTCACCTTAGCATTGCATTGCTTCAACAGCGAAGATTTATTTTATTTCAGTTTTCCTCAGAAAAACAGTGAGGACACAGTAAGCAGCTGTCTACTGTTTCCCTATTAAGCACTTTTCCAGTGACAAGAATGCTGCAGAACACTATCTGAAAAACTTCTTTTAAAGTCCAGGGCATTAACAAAAAACCTGCTTACACCTGCATAACTGGTTCATTGCACTTTCACTACTGTACATCTACACCATACCCAGCCAGAGAACCTGCCCTTCAAGTTGCATAGAGGTGCACTTCCATACTACAGCCACATTCTGGACCACAGAGCACAAACGCAGACCTTACCAGGCAGTATTTTGAGAAAAGAAGGCAGGGCTTCATCTTAGAAGCCAAGCTAGTTAACAGGTACTGAGCTAACGGTTTGCAGACACAACATAGCTGCTGGAGACTTACAGATGTCAGTACAGGAGAGCCGGAAGAATGTTAGGTGTTAACAAGCTCGGTGGTTCTGCTCAAGCTCCGGCTGGCAGGTATCATTTTGGTGAGCAGTAAGAACTGAGGCACTTTAATACAGCAGTCTGCAACCTCAACGCACACATGCATACATCTCCATCACATGGGCAAAGCCACACCTCAAGCCTGAGCTCTCCGGGCAGGTGGGTATTTCTGAGTGCTGTCTTAGCTAGGCGGGCATAAAATGTGTAGAAGACAGCTCGGGTTGAGAGGGTGGTAGGCAGGGCAACAAACTCCAAGCACAGCCTAAATCAGTGCTGGGGTGTATGACTTCTGAAAAGACCCCCGAAGTATCATTTGGATTTAGATGATGGCTGAAATACCATGGCAGTTATAAGCGAGGAATCAGTCTCTTGTTCTTTCTGTGTTTACCAGGAATTCCTTTTCTAGCAGTAGCATTCCTACCAGGCATAAATCCCAGCCAGCCATTTAACTTAAAAATGTTACAGTACTACATATGGAAGATTTCCAATAAAAGTACAAATGAAGAAAAAAGTTATATGGTTAACACCATGTATTCTGAACAGTTGTTGTGGGTTTGCAATGTGGCTTCTTTAAGATGCAGTTAGAACGTTTAAGGGTCCAACAAAGCATAATACCAGCTGTGGTTCCAAGGCCAAACTTCAAAAATCCTGTTGCCGACAAGGCCGCCTGGACCAATCAGTGCTCGTCACAGGCCTCTGGGAATCACATTTTAGAGAGAGAA
>VXBZ01009405.1:281182-306121 GCA_013399135.1 Heliornis fulica
TCTCCTGTGAGTGGGACCCCACACTGGCACAAGGAAAATGTGTGTGTGTGTTTTGTACTTCTCATTATCTGACTCTGGTTTCTGTGTGTTTCTGTAGTGCAGTGTAATAAATTAGGGAGTTTTCTTGCTTTTTTCTGTGTTGAGTCTGTTTTGCCCGTGACACTGATTGCAGAATGATCTCTCCCTGTCCTTATCTCGACTCCAAAGCCTCTCAACATGTATTTTCTCCCCTGTCCAGCTAAGAGGGGAGTGATAGAGTGGCTTTGTGGGAGTCTGGCCTCCATCCAGGGTGAAACCACAACAGTGGAGGAAAAATAGAAATAGAACTTTAAAATGCAGTAAAATAACTTAAACCTTAGAGACTCTTTAAGTTCTCTGAAAAGATTCTTCCATTCTTTTTGTACTTAACGACCTTCCATGCAGGGAAAACAAAGTTGCTACCATCCACAGGATGCTAAGAAGGAAAAATTAGTTTGAGATGTCACTGTGAAAGAGGAACCTCTATCTTTTGTACTCAGTTGAAACTGAGCCTTTTTTCTGCATGTCTGCCCTTTAATAATTCTCAAAATACCCAACCACTCTCACTTAGCTACATGAGGGGACCTTAAGTCAATTGCTCAATCACAAAAAAGTGGATGAGCTTCAAGAAGAGATGCAGACCAGCTCTCTGATGTGTAGCTAGGCTGAGGGGAAAAGAGAACTTGGGTGAAAAACACAAGGTGACCACCATATTCTTTCTGCCACATAGTTCTGACATACATATAAATTAATATGGAGGAAATGCTACTACTTCCCATCTGACAATTGCTCTTTACTGTCACCTGAAGCATATCTCCTGCTTCTCTCCGAGTGTACTTAAGATCGGTGCAGAAACCTCACTTGCCCTACAAAGGCTAAGAGAAAGCAACATCTTAAAAAACAGAAATATTTTCAGTTTTTCCCAGATACACAGCCATCAGCTTCATCAGTTTTTCTGTATTTCCCACTCTCTTCTTCTAATTCCCTTCCACTTATTTACATTTCAATAACACAACATCGGTCAGGCAGCATTCAGTAACAGTGTGTCCAACTCTTAAAAACCATGCCACTTGGGAAACGCAAGCTAAAAATTTGGTGATGGCATCAAGGATGCTACAGATCCTATAGGACAAGCCTCTGCCTAATGAACCTCAGTTTTGGAGCTGGTTACAAAAAACCCTCATCCTTAAGAAATCATTAAGTGCAGGGGAGTGAGAGCTAGTTGCTAGGAGGAAAATCTTGGGACACCTAGGATATGCTGGAAAAAGAGACAGGAGATAAAAGGTAACAAATCATCACTGCCTCAGCTCAAGTGCCATTTTCCTGTTCCCAAGACATCTTTTTCAGCCATCCATGTCTCAACCCACACATCGGATCCTTTGAGAGAGGACTGCCTTGAAGCTGAGCACAGGCCGTATCAGAGTACAGAAAAGGCAAGTATGCAATATCTGGTAGCCCAAACACTTCTCTCCCCTCCCAAAGTTTAGTTCAAGCAATAATGATACATGTTACTGCCTATAACACTACCATAGTTGTGATTTTCACACCTTAACCTTTTTTAAGACCATTTGCATCAAATTTTAAAAATGCTTCTTTGAAATGCAAAGATTACCTGTTTAATACATAGCTTATCTGTGGGCTTAGCAGATTTATCAAGAAAGAAACTGATAATTATACTCAAGCACATGGATATGAAAATAAACCAGGTGATTTTAAGCTACTTTCATCAACAAATGGGACACACCATGCAAAGCCATATGATTATATGCAAAGCATTTCTGTTACCCCCATTCTACACTAGATTAACCTTTTTTGCAAATTTACGTCTAACATGGCTGGCATGCTTTGATTCTATATTTCGATAACCTGGTTTGTGATTTTAAGTTTTAAATTAAAAACACAACTTGCATTTAAATCTTTTGCCTTTGTAGATTATGCTAAAGTAGCGGTACACACAGCTAACATGACTAACTGCAATTTGCTAACAGCAAACGAAACAAAATAACATCCCTCTGTCAAAAACTAGAAGCATTTCTGGTATTTATCTTTACTGAAGTCGAGTCTTAACTGCAGCACTGAAAGCAGCCATGAGACACCAGCTACACCCGTCCTTCACAGCTGATGGGGTAGTGCAGTGCACATGGAATATGAATCTTGGAGCTACCATCTGCCTCCTCTGCCCCCGGCTCCAAAATATCAACATACCCATACACATGCTCTTCTTACTTCAAAAAATGTCTACAACACCTCTCTGCACATGCACCTTTCCCCTGTATTTCAGCCCTCCCCGGAGTACATTTCATACTGTCGCACACGCTTAGACAGCAACACGTTTAGTTTTCAAAACAGGCTACTCCATTAAAACCCCAAACTCTGCAAAACTAAAACACGGCTGCTGTTGTCGGTGACATGAAAACAACATGGGAGTAAGAGAAGAAGTCCACATACCATTCCAACCAATAACCATACCTTGATTCGCCGTATGCTAACCACTGCCTCGGATACTCTCTCAACAGCCGCAGGGAAGAACAGAGTTACTGTCAGTCTTACTGCACCATACAGGGACACTGCAACAAACACCCGGCTTGCAGAGATAACGTTGCCAAGTAGTACATATGCCATGAAAGTCATGAACACAGTTATTTTGCTTGCCACAAAGAAAGAGGCTAAGTTCAGTCCTCGAAGGTAGGAGCTTTTCATTACCATGGCAATCTCCTTCCTAAAAATGCAAAATATAAACAGTCACATCAATGTCTCTGGTTACAGTTGCCCTCAACAGTAAGATGTGGGAAAGCCACTCTCGGGATTTTACTTCTATATCCTTCCTCCTCCCCTCGCACCATCCCAACTCATATATCAAGAACTGTACTCAGAAATAACTGTTAAGAAAGTGTAGTACAGTAAATAACAAGAATTTCAAAGGCTTAGAATCGAGGGTGGAAATTTATTATATTTAATATCCTTGTAGCTATAGAAAACAATTATTTTTCAGAGACAGAAAACCAAAATACTCTTCTTCTCCCTCCCCCACCTTTGGTCAAACTAACATTTTAATTCAGATTCTAATCTGCTGACTATTTCTGGGTTGCATACAAGAGCAAAGAGGAAAAAACCTCTGTATAAGGGCCAAACACCCACAAGCTCCTTATCTTTCCAATATCAAAATTCAGTAGAGATCAGTCATAAAACTCCTGATAAGATCAACACCTGCTCTGCAGCTGAAAATCAGGGCACCTTCCAATATAGCAAGAACTTACCCATGGCTCAAGTATCTGCCATCATTCAGTTGATGCCCCCCAAGCTGCAACTCCAATTTGTAATACTGCCTTTGATCTCAGCCTAATTTCTTCATGATTTGAACCCTGCTCCTGGCTGCTTCTGCTTTAGGAATTCTGGTTCATAACTCAAAAAATACTCATCTGCAAGATCAATTGTTCTGCAAGGCATTACTCAAGCTAAATAGTGATTTAAGTACTGCACAGGCAGTTAAGACTTCGTCCAGCAACTGAAAAGCTGCCGATGAGTATGTTCTCTGTTTCTACTTCAGTTAAATTTCAGTTTCTACTTCTAAATGACTCAACAAATCCAACCCTCAAAATTATACTGCACCATTTACAATCTACAACATCAGGCTTAACTTTTTGAAAAAAATAATAGCTTTTCTTTATCAAGAGATCCACAACAACTCACTCCTTCACCACATGTTAAAATTTTATCTGCTTCAAATGAGATAAAATATGAAATCCTGGGGAAAAAAAAAACCAAATAATTTATCTTCCCAAATGTTCTGATAATTCTCAGGGAAAATTTTGGTCATTTTGATTACCTTCCACTTGAAGCTATACACTAAGATCAGAAACTCAAGTTATGATTATACAATTTGAAGTAAATTAAGTCCTTGCTTAACAGAAAGAAGGATGCAGAGTGCGCTACTGGAAAACTTGTTAAGCAACTTTCCCACTATACTTGCCAAATTGGCTGAACTGACAGACTTTCAAAGAGTTTCAAAGACTTATTTTTTTTTTCAGCTTAAGGGCTCGCAATCTCTGATCTCTGCTACACAGTACAGGGAAAGAACATTTATATGTAAACTATATGAATTTGGTCTAATTCAATTACTTCTACAATCCTGGATGAAACTCTTTTCCCACCCTCTAATAATCCTTAATAATCCTCTCGCTATCTGTGGATAATCAGCAAGTTCTTTGTGTTACGCTCCATAAATATCAGATAAATTACAGCCTACCCACAGGCTGTATATAATATACTACACTGTCCTAAGTCGCAGAGTTCTATTAAAGGGAACTAATAGAGACAACCACAGGAAGAAAGAGCAACAGGGAGAATTCAGATTCATCTCAGCAACTGTCAAGGGCCACTGTAGAAATACTGGACAATACATCACCTGGCTGAATTTAAGACTGTTCCACAGTGCAGTTAAAAAAAAACCAGCAAGATGGTTCAAGATGCCTTTTGGAAGAGCTTATTTCTCTCCGTCACTAAAAAGAAAGCCTGTAATCCTAATGAATGTTGAGCTTGGAAATCTAGTTTAGTGATGTGAATACGCCCACCAAGGAAGCTTTCAATAAAGGAATATCCTCTGTGGCTCCATGCAAGAGAGCAAAGCTTTCAACCAGTCAAGATCATTCAATCAACACAGGATCCTATAATCTGAACGAGGAAAGGATTATGCGCGTGGGAAGAAACATCTCAGAGAACATTAGCAAGTTTGCAAGCCTGCACATGCACATAAAGGAAATTTTTTTCCTTTTAAGAAAAGGGATTCCAAATAAAACAAATGTAAAAAAAAAATACCCAACCAACCAAAACCCCAACGAATTTACAACCACCTTCTTCTACTCATATGCTAGAGAGGCACATACCATCAAAATTAAATTATGATAAATATGCATCTGAACTCCCACAGTCCTCTTAAGCACTGAATGTTCTTATACTGTCAAGTAACACTGCAAATATTGATTGAAAAGATCAATATATGAGTAAGTTTTAATCAGATGCTGATGGAACTGTGAAACAAAACGTCTTACGATACCCAAGTAACACTGCAAATATTGATTGAAAAGATCAATATATGAGTAAGTTTTAATCAGATGCTGATGGAACTGTGAAACAAAACGTCTTACGATACCCAACTCGGCTGGCCTTGCCAGTGAAACAACTAGAGAATTTCTGACCTGTTTTCACCTTTCCAACCTTCTGAGATGGCCTCAGCAATACTTCAAAATGAAGAAGGCAGAAGAGCACTACACCTAAGGATGCTGTCATTTAGGACAGAAAATCAGATTCCATGTATTTCTCAGAAGGGAGATAACTGCTTAGTGGTTCCCGAGAATTCCACAGAATTGTGAGGATGAAATTGTTCAATTCCAACTATTATAGACTATTAGTTGTTGTTTTTAAACACAACTATAAAAGGAAGCATTAAAAATCCCAAACAGAATTCATAAATACTGAATTTTTCTTTTTCCATCCCCTTATGATGCATTTTTATTCCTTTAACTCTTGCTAGAGAAAAGCTGAAGAAGTTCAAGTAAACCGCACTTCAAAGCACAAAATAATGCACTTACTGACATGTAAAAAATGAAAGCAGATATAGATTATATACCAACTTGCATCTTTCCAGGATTACCTTCTTAAACCATTCACAAGTTCTGCAAATGACTTCTCCCAAGCATACATCTTTATTATCTTCATACCACTTATGACTTCATTCATAGTCCTTATCCTAACATCTGTTAAGGTGGCTGTCTTGCTCCTGTAAATAGCACAAAGTCAAAATTCTCAGATTATGAAAGGAAGACTATTTATGATCACGTATCATACTCACATTAATCAAGCTTTTCATTTACTTGTAAAGATGATTTACATAATCATAATTTCATTAAAGGATCTTCCTAAAATGCTATCTTAAAGCTGACACACAGCAGAAACCTTGGTATTCCTGTATTCCTGGAACTCATTCCCTGTTCTCAGGGAACCAAGAGGTAATTCAATTTTCAGAATTGTATGTCAGTTTATAATAACACATGGTGTTCTTTAAACAAGGTATTTGTGTACAAATGAAAACCCTTCAAATTAAAAAAAGATTACAACTATTAAATTTAGAATTAACGAAAAATTAGCAAATTATATTTCAAGACCATTTCAAAATGCAGAAATATACCCTTATCTTATAACACTCTTTTGATGTTAAATAAACTGGCCTCCTTTTCTATGTTTTCAATATTAACTCTAGTTAAAGCAAAGATTCCTTAGTAACAGTAAATGAGCTAGTTTAGATAGGGTTTTGTAAAACTAAATAAATAAGTATTAATTGTAATTAAAACCAAAGTAAATGTATCTATTTTAGTGCCACGTTATGTTTGCACCAATGAACAAACTGGAATATATATATAATTAAATAACAAAGGCCACAATTTTAATTAGGAAAAAAAAAGCATTGGAAGTTAGAAGCCATGTAATGAAAGCATAAACCATGCTAATAAAGCCTATTACAATTCTGAATTAATTCATGTAGGCAAACATACTTAGCGCACACTGAGCTATGATAGGCATTATTCTGATAAAGCATACCTCTTCCTGCTAAATTACTTATTTTTGTATAAACCAATGAAAGCTAAGATTCAGAGATCACATAAAAAAAACCAAAAAAACAAACAACAAAACAAAAAGGCAGCTCTTTACAGAGATGTTGACTGAGGAGTGGCTCTTTAGAAGGGGTGGCTGGATTTTGTCAGCTTAAACTGCCCCTTGTAAGGTTTCTCAAAAACCATGTAAGAAATGGCCATGGCACTTAAGAAGAAAGAATTTCAGGTGTCCACATCATTTAAAAAAAAAAAAAAAAAACCAAAACCAACTAAAAACCAACAAAACAAAACCAAAACAACCACTTGTCAGCACCAGCATTCCATAATGTTGGGATGACTGAAGCAGGATTAGGCAATATTTATACAAGAAAACTGACAAAAGACATGTAGGAGCTTGGCCATAATATAATCAAGGTTTATGAAGACTGAGGAAGTTAGCTTAGCACCAACCAACCATAATGACATGGAATGAAATTATCCTTGCTCAGTCCTCTCTTTTTCTTTTTGTCAAAAAGAAACAGTAAAACAATTCCTCAAAGAATGTAAGACCTCGTTCTTTCTTCCCTATACAAGCTCCACCACTGCAAAATTTAGCACACATTGTTCCTGTCTCCGCAGAAGCAAACAACATTTCTAACCTGCAATACTCTGAAACAGCCGCCTGCCAGAGCAGTAGAAAGTTGAAGATGATTCAAAACTATAATAAAGTTAACAGATGTTCCTTTTTCAAATAGTGTGAATCAAAAAAGCTATAGTTCTCATAAACCAAATTTTCATTTTCCCACTCAAATGTTACAATAGCAACCATCTTTTTTCAAATCACTTTAAAATGTTCAATAGGTGGGTGTGGGTAGTAGTACTTTGCTTGAGTTTGGGGGGGATTTTTTAAGTTATGCTCCTCTACATTGCAAAAAGAGTATTTTGTACATATGTACCAGAAGCCATGTGTCCAAGATATTATATAATGATTTAAAGTACAGACTTTCAGTGCATAGATGGCAATTTTCAGCATAGGAAGGCGTGTCCCCAGTTTTAAAAATATTAAGTTCAGTGTATATGCAGATCAGAATGACTGGGAAACACTGCTCACATAGCACATTAAGAACACAACAGGAAAAGACCTGAAAATTCTTCAAATGTCTGAGAAGTTGCTCCTCTGCTAGTAATAACCACTCTAAGTAAGCTCTGGAATTCCTTTTTGCTTTCATGAGGTGTATTTGGTGGGTTTTAATCATGTCTGACAGCAGTTCCTAGTAATTTTTCTCTAAAAAAAAAGGGGGGGCTTTAAATGAGAATATTACATTTGCATGGCTAAGTAGTGAAAGGGTTGACCTCTTGTAAATAAATATCTATTAAATGGTCTTCAGTCCAGTATCTGCATTATATCTCAGATAAGATATTACATACACTATTTTGAAAAACTTCTATTGTGTTGGTAAAAGCAAGATTGCATCATACAGTATGTATCATTCTGTAAGATAGAGTCTGTTTTTGCAAACTCCTAGAGCACTGAAGCTAATACCTGCATCATCAACCAGCACACATATATGTTTACAACGCTGGGTTCCAAGCAGAAAGATGAATAGTACAAATTAGCTGTCACACTGTGTGGGCCTGGATTCCAGCTACAGCTTTAACCCTTAAACTGCTTTTTCAAAAATCTATGCAGATTCCCGCCATCACTACAGAGCTGGACTCCATTTCATTTTTTCTATTAATTCCTTCCGTTCGCTGTGCATTTCTATTCACAAAGATCTGTGCATATGCAGACAAGCAAAAAAAAAAGTTTGATGGTTAACAAATTCTTTCCCTTGCACCGCATCCAAACAAGTGGCTGTCAGTGAACGGAGGGGAAACCCAAACAACATTACACTGCCGCTGATCAACATTTAAAATACGTATCTTCAAGAAGAGATTTTTGTTACCTTCTTGCCTGATCGTGGATAAACCCCTTAATCTCTGTGTGCCTCAGTTTCCTATCTGTACAATGGGGATAATAACGCCTACCCCCACGGATAAGGTGCTAGTTAAGTGTTAAGCAATTTACTCATTGGCTCAAAGCTCAAAAACTGAAAACTCAGATAAACCTAATGGTTACATAGGTCAATACTTATGCACGTATACCATAAATGCTGTGAAAAGTGCACAGGTAAGAATATACTGGAGGTGTTCTACAAACAGGCTTCATCATAAAAAAAGCCTTAAGAATTTGACAGAGAACACAGAACAGCTCACTATTGGAGAAATAGCACAACTGAAGACTTATAACAGCAGTTGCTGTGATATTGAAGGGAGTCTACAAGTTGGTCTCATTTTGTAATTCTCAGCTCTCTTCCCACCTAGCCATGCAATGGCAAAGCCAGTCTCAAAACTTCTGGTAAATGTCCTAAAAAAACCAAAACGTTGAATATAACAATAACCCACTAAAGAGAGATTTAGTAATCAAAAGAGCTAGAAGGAACCCATTAACCCCAAATACAAATGCAACAAAGATGCATAACACTACTAAGCATATGCATACATAGTAAAGAAACAAAAAAAAATTTCCCATTTAGATGCAAAATCTATTTATAAATTCATGATGTAAGTAGAGAATGATTAATTACACCTGAAAAAGGAAGTTTGGAAACAAGAACATTGCAGATAATTCAATATTCACACTTGAGGCAAGTTTGGGGATTTTTTTTTAGGAGGAAGTCAGAGAAAAACAAATTAAAGCTGTCTAATAATGGAAAATTACTGGAAACTCATTTTATATCTCCACAGCCTAGAACCTTACAGTTAGAAACCTCATAGTTGGCATCAAAGCCACCACCATCATTATTTTCTTCCCTTCTCTCTCAGTTCCTTCCCTTTTTTCCTCTCTGCATCTGTCTTGGCAGAGAGAGAGAGAGAACAAGGCCCTTGAACACAAAACCTTCAGTGCTTTCTACCACAACTCCCATATCACCTCATATTGTGGTTGCTCGATGCTCCCACCCTGGCAGGATGGGAAGGAGAACGGGGAGACAAAGGCAAATTGTGGGGTGTGGTAAGGGCAGTTCATTGATACAGCACAGAGTGGGTGGGCAACAACAATAGGACTCGTGACAGAATACACCAACGGTGCTAACACAATGCACTCACCTGCCGACCCGACGGACTGGATGCTCAACAGCCCACACTGAGACCATCCCAGAACCACTCCTTCCCAAACAGCCCCTTCTATGGGAAGGCACTAAAACACCCTCAGCCATCTCAGCTCACCTGTGCTGGCTTCTTGGGAAAGTTAACCCTGTCCTAGCCCAAACCAGGCCCCTCCAGCAAACCTGACTACAGCAGGATGACAGCATCAGCTTTGTAGTAACCACTCTCTACACATCAGTGCAGGAAGACAAAGCTCAGAGTCACCCAATTCTATGCTGCAATCTACAGGAAGGTAGCCCAAGTGGCCCGACTTTTTTAATATAGTGGACAGCTAACGCGTAGCAAGTATTTTCAGCATGTCTGGAAGACAAACCAATTCCCTAAACAAGAATTCAGAAATCTCAGAGCAGCAACTATGAAAAATATAAGCAAAGTTAAAAGACCACACAAAAAAGCTCAGGAGACAGAAGTTAATCTCAGAGCAGTACTCCACCTCTGTCCACTAAGCAGATTTTAAAACCCAGGGCAGAAAATACATACAGCTTGACACATGTGGCCTTACCTCAGGGAAGAAAAGAGTCTCCCAATGCAGGTCTGGACAGGAAGAAGAATAATCAGAACTGCCATTCCTGCAAGACATGATGGGCCTATCTCCATCCAGAGAAGCACTGTTACTGCTACAGCTTGAATTGGTCCAGCCCACAAAAAGTGCAAGAAAATTGTTACCTAGGCAAACAGTTAGGAAACAGCAGTTAGCTTTTTGGTGTTAGCTAAAAAAAATTACACTTAACATAAAGTTGAGGAAGCACAGGATCACAGAATGGTCTGGGTTGGAAGGGACCACAAGGATCATTGAGTTCCAATCCCCCTGCCACAAGCAGGGACACCTTCCTCCTTCACCTTAAATCCATTCCCCCTTGTCCTACCATTACGTACCCTTCACTCACAGCAGGTACTGAAGTGTCCAGAGAGAATTCTGCACTAGCTTCAGACATAAACGTACACAGAGCTGCCTAACCTCTAGGAAATTTCCAGACAGATTTTATTTTATATTCATGTACCGACATTTCTCAGAGCTTAAGAAAACAGCAGGAAAATATTGGGAGGTGGGGGAGGGGGAGTATGTTTTCTTCTCATATTTTAAGAGAGTATTTCTCTTCCCATGATGCTCAAGAAACAATCACCCGCTGTAAACAGAAACTTAACTCAAACCCCACGACTTCTACAGCCCCTTGGAAAGATCTGTAATGCTTCTTACCTGATCAAATTTGTTCACATCATTTGACAGAAGATTTACTATTTGACCCGTGGTAGTTTTTGCCATAGCTACGTTACTGAGACGAAGTGCCTAAAAAAAGGACAGAACAGTCTCAAATTGTCACAGCTTACTCAGCACAGTACACCTACACACAGAGGACTCAATACACAAATACGGCACCAGGTCAAAAGCAGAAGGCACATCTCAGCTTCTGCCTGAGAGCATCTGGGCACAGTTTCAGAGCCTTAGGTAACATGTGGGTTAGGTTAAATATTCTGAAGAAAGTCCCGAAGAACAGCATATGACAAAAACCCCAAGGAAAGGACCCCAAGAACAGTAATGCCATGACTGTCTGTCTTCCTGTTGTCTGAAGTGATTAAAAATGGAAAAAAACCAACATAGCAAGTTATTAAAACTAAACAAAAGAGACTGTTATTTTCATTTGCATTGCTCTCCCTCACATTATGAGCATCTGTTCAAAAAAAAGAAAAACAACTCTTCCTGAAGATCAAATTAAAATCAGGGAAATACCTGGCCAACTGAAAGAATTCTGATCTGAATGAGATTCCTGACAGATGATAAAAACCCCAAGTTAATAATTTTACTCTATCAGTTCTTGCTTTCTTTCTGTGACATTAAATACTGCTTTGACCATAACAGTTATAAAATCACTCCAAACGTAAGAAATACTCCTGACAATTACCCAGAGCTGCTCACCTTTCTAAAGAGCAACTGTAGTTTGAATTAATGTTTTATTTTACATTTTCCAATTATCTGCCAGTTTTCAGCACAAAATCTCCTTGATTTTCTGTCAATAATTTTCCATACAGATACATTCCTCCATAAAAAAATAGGTTTAAATTATATGAACTAATGAGAACAGTTTGTATGCTTGATGTCTTAGGTTAAACCTTTTTCCCCCTGGATGTAATAACCAGGCCCAATTTCAATTCTTTAATTGTTACTTGCCTTCTGCGCTCCCATCTTAGTGTTTTAATCTCTCCCTGCCCCAAATAGTTAATTCAAAAGCATGTTGAAAAAGGAGAACTGACCATACAAAGCATAATGTAACTGTTCAGTCAAATAACTCCCTACACCTTTTTGGCTGCTTTCTGTCTCAACCAACTACTCCACAGATTAAACTGCTTTAGTTTTTATTCTGAGTCTCAAAGAACTTCTAAAAGTTAAGTCTTAAAAAAAAATAAAAATTAATCAGCCTCCCATAAGTAGCCTTTGGTTTTAAAACATAAGATTGTGAGTCATGAGACAGATTCCATTTTCATTTTTGTTAACAAGCTTCCTGTATGCATCCTTAGTACTTCTTACTGATCACAAAACAACTTGGGAGTATGAATACAGGCTTTCTGTAAATGAGATTTTAACTTTCCAGGAAATAAAAAAAGAGTCTAAAACTTAAGCATTACAAGCATTTGATGGCCTCTATTACGGATGCTGTCTCATCCAACTTATTTATCCTTGCAAATCCAAGTTTTTATTTACTACAGTGATTAACAAACACCACAAAAATGCTGGTAGATTAGCATCCAGGTTCTTTCAAAAGCATATATGAGGATAAAGTATGGCCTATCTATAAACCTCAGTTAATGAAGGCAAATTATTAGAAAGGTTTATCAATGTTCTGCTGTGACCTCAGCCTTCATCCCCAGGAGTAAACATTTATGAGATGAGCGGAGATTAATTTTCCATTTAATCACATCTCCAGAAATAAGGGTGCACATTATGAACATTTTTTTTCCAAGCTTCTAAGGAATATCAGCACAGCAACAACATCACTATATACATATTTCATGAATTTCAAACTGTGTTATGATAATCAGTTTAGTAAATTAATACCTTAGAGAGATGTTTATGTACAAGAAAGCAGTGTGCCATGTTAAAGCTGAGGTCCCAGAGGATAATTTCCAAGGTATCAGAAGAGGGAGGAGAATAACTATGTGCATGAAAAGCAATCAACACTTACAATGGGGCCATTTTTACCCTCCTCACTTTGCTGCTTTGCTCAAAGCCTTTCCATGACCTATACAACTAGTACAAGTGTTTGCCTTAAGTGGATGGTACCTCTGTTTAATGATTAAAATAACAAGGTTTTCTTTACATTCAAAAAAAACCAAAACAAAACCACCAAAACCCAACTAAACACCCAAACTTTACAGTCCTGGTCCTTCAGTTAAACTCCTTTGCTGAGGTAAGAACTGACAGGTCAGTTTTCTAGCAGCACTAACACTAGAAAGGTGGGGCATTTCCTTTTCCAGCATCCTCCACAGGGACTGCCTGCTTGGAAGTGGAGACGATGCTCAGTGATCAGGGTATTGCCAACAGCTTCAGAAGAGGCAAGCAGATATCTACAACTGGGTTGCTTGCTCCCCAGAGGACACCAGGGTCAGAATTTCATCCGGGATGTCACCCAACTCCTTTCTGTAAGTAGTATCCATAACTTCTCCTCTTCCACTTTCCATCTGACAACAGCCTCAGCTCCATCTGTAGCTGACAGCTTTTTCTTGCTCAGGACACATGGGCAGAGAAGAAACCACAGCTCACTGAACACACATCCCTGCTCTTTAGTGAAGGTGCTTCCACAGTAAAACCAGCAACTGATTCTAAAAACCAGCTCTACCCTACCTATAGGATTCAGCTTGATTCTGAAACGCCTCTCTGCCCACTCCTCCTCTCTTTCTGCCCACTCCTTTCCTGCTTCCCTCCCTTGATGGCTAAAGGGACCTACCTGTGAAGGCGCAGAGCATCCCGTCCAGCCTGGAGAGGGCAGCAGCAGTACCACAGTACGAACCTGATGGATGCCGCACAGAAGGGGGCAGGGGGCGGGTATGGGGTGCAAGGAGACAACTGGCTAGCTCTTATCTACAGCACTGCTGGAATACTATATAAATAAATCCCACCATTAACCACAACAGGGGCATGGCTGGAGACTGGCCAGTGAAGCAATCACCAGGCAACTCAGAGTGCTGAAGTAGATGGTGACAGCCAAGCATAACCTCCCACTAGGGGATAAAACTGCAGGACCAGCATCCCCGGGGAGCTCTGCCCCTCTCCTGATCTGTGCTGACTACGTCTCATTGCTCCAGCACACCACCTTCCCACCTCCAACGGCAGGACTCCTCTCCCACAGCACAAGCAGGTGAAAACCAGCAGCTCTTCCGAGGCTTTAGGACTATTTAATTCACCACCTTCACTAGAAGGACCAAAGCTGGCATTGGGACACCGTATGTACATTCAAGGTCTGATACATATTATCACACATTACATTTCCACAAATGGGTAGTTTAAACAGAATTACAAGCATGAACGTTAACAACGGTATTCTTAAACTCCTCAAAGGAAGGAGTTGCCAAATATACCTGTAAACAAGTTTGCTTACCTTCCGATAAATCATATGACACATAGCCACCCTCAGCTTCATGCCAGCCCGCTGTACATGATAGAAGTATAAGTGGTGCATTATAGCTAGAATAAGCGTGCACACAGATAGAGCAGCTGCGTAGCAATATGCAAAGTTCACAGCTACCTCATTTGAGGAATCATAGTTTTCAAAATAATTAATAATTTTTCCCAAAAATATTGGTTGAACTATTTTGAGGGTTTCCTGAAAGAAAAAGAAGGGGGGAAAAATGTGTTAACGATTTCATATCATACCATGCTGCTCAAGTTTGTAACCAGGCAAACAAGAACCAAGTACTGCTGCAAGTCATGTCCTGTATCATTTTGTCTTTACTATGCTCTAAAATGTCAAGCCAATTTCTACCAACACATAACCCAAAACATGTTCCACATTAAAATTTAGCTGAATATTTAAAAATAACTTTCTCAATTGCCAATAAAATCTTTAATGTTATTAAAACAGCATGAATATGTATTACACCTCCATTTTTTTCAGATAAGAATATGTCTTTTGCATCCACTTAGAGCAAAAAAGCCCCTTTTTCTATGGGGCACCCCACTCATAAAATACAGCTAAGCCTTATGAAGCAAGTCAGTGGCTTGTAACATCTCAAAATCACTTTTCCAACAGAGTATATGAACATTACAGAACCTCTGAACAGCCCAGCGTGAAGTCACCAGCATGTATCATGCAATCTGAGGCCAAGTTTCACATTGCTGTTAGCTAAGAAGTGTGCTGTATGGCATTTTACACCACTTACCTCAATCATTGTGAAAATTCCAAAAACTAAATAGGATTTCCAGTAACAAAGAATGATGGCTTTTGTTAAATGTGGCGTTGTTCCTCTCTTTTTTGCTTTTTGCACCTCTTTATCCCAGAACCTGACAAACAAAAATGAACACATGCTGGAGGACAGAAGTAAAAATCACAAAGCAACAACCTGGAATAAAATACTTTCAGACTTACCATGGCCAGACTGCCATGGTCATTTTTATACAACAAAAAGAAAAGAAGCTAACAGAGAGCCATGTTTTCTCATTCACATGAATACACAGTACTCAACATTACAGGCCAAATTGCTCTTGTAGGATCACAATTCACCACTGTTGCCTATCACCTTTGACACATTTAGGGATGAGGAACCCTTTCTTCCTTCTCCTCTCAGTTCAGGCAACCACTCACCTTAGTTAAGAGCTTAGTTATCATATCAAATCCTCACTATGGACTGAATTGAGGCAGCCAGCACATAGTCTCTTTATCATCTTATATGCTTTCTGCACTTCCCCAGAAAGGCTGTGATACGCACATACACAAATAATCCTTTATTTTTTTCCACCACATGCTTTGATGAGGACAAGCAGATAGAGCACAAGAGGAGAGGGAACTGTCTGCAGCAGTTTTGTCACTTCACACATCTCTCTGAAGACAAGGATTACAGCAGCAGAGAGGCAAAGACCTTTGCATTACCATGCGTCTGCCCACAAAAAGAACACAGTCTGTTCATGCTAAAGTCGAAGACATCAATAACGAGCATGATTTTTACAAAAATGTATCAGAACTTAAGCAGACTTCTTAAAGCATGCTCCTATCAGACAGGATACTCCCCCCTTGCTTCTGGAAGCTGAGTATCTTCTGCCAGTCTCTCTGACCTTGTGTGTTTGAGGGCTAAGATAACTCTGCGGAATGAAAGCCCAATTATCTGGCAACAAAGCATACAATTTTAAGCATACAGTACAGATAAGAAAACATTTTAAAAATTTATTTATTTTTGCCATCTGTTTTTATTGTCTAGATGCTTTTGAACCAGAACTGAAACTGTGTACATTCTGTTTGGTTTGTTGGCCCAAGAGCAAAGGCTACTTCCTTAGCTGGCTATTTATGAATTATATTCTCTGCTTCTTGGCCAATTACACTAAAGAATTAAAAACCATGGTTTTTTTTTTTGTTTTGTTTTCATTTTGCATGCTGCATTTTCTACCATTTCCTGAACTTAGGTATACCGTGCGCTCTTTCTGTAAGAATCATTGGAAAGAGTCCATTGGAAAGAGTCAATATTCCCCCACAGAAATCTCTCTGGACTGCTTCAAGACACAACATGGAATTTGGAAAATCTCTCGAGCTACAAAGACGTTTAAAGTTGCACTCATATGAACTTACTGCTGATGCTTTTTCTTCAGCTGACTCATACAGAGCAGGATGTTGTAAGGCCTCAGTCATAACCTTCCATTTCTGCATTCTTTTTACTTCTTGAGGAGCCTCTCATCCCACCCAAACTATTAGGAAAGTTAATTTGTTCTACCTTCAGCGTCAAGACATGAAATAGCAAAGCCAATCTTTCTGAATACAGAGGCCACCTAGCACTAGTAGACACCTCTTCCTCTAATTATATTTAACAAAAGATTATTTGAAGACAAAAACCTATTCCTCCGCAAGGTTCAAGGCAACTTACCTAAACTGTGATTCTTGGAAGGTATTTCACTATTAAAGGATCCATGACTTTGAACTGCTACACATTCCATGAAAACGTATTTACAACAGAATAAAAACACCTCTTCAATGCAAGCTTTATCCACTTTACCCAGTGTTACCTTATTTTCAACATATGTATATATCACAGAATGTCCTGAGTGGGAAGGGACCCATAAGGAGCATCAAGTCCCACTCCCGGCTCCACACAGGGACAGACAAGTCAGAGCACAGGACTGAGTGCATCATCCAGACACTTCTTGAACTCAGCCAAGCTGGGTGCTGTGACCACTTCCCTGGGGAGCCTGTTCCAGTGCCCAACCACCTTCTCAGTAAAAAGCCTCTTCCTAGTATCCAACCTAAATCTCCCCTATACAGATATACAATGAGTATGCAGCTGTGACTTAATTGTTTGTGCTCAGAAAAACAACCTTAAAACTTTTCCCCCGCTACAGGCCAGAAGACTCACATTAACTTATTAAGGTTTACTTCAGTAACAGTTGATAAAAAGCCTTCTTTCCTGAGCGTTCTGCAAAATGTCAAATTGGTTATAAATCACATGATTTGTAATGTATTTTCACTATGTGAACTTGAAAAGAATTAAAATGCTTCCATGGTAAGCAAATTCTAAACATTACTCTTAGTAATGAATTTTTATCTTACACCTTGTTAAACTTTACAACAGCCTTTTATTTTTAGGATAGGAATAAAAGTTTCACCTTCACTAGCAGAAATACAAGGAAAGGTAACAATTATTTTTCTCCTTACCACTGCAACTCCTCTCCAAGCTTCTCTGAGGAATCTTCTGGCAGCACTTTATACATATCATCTTCTTCAAGCTTCCGTTTATGGCCAATAATAAATAAGGGATTCAACCACCTATTTAAATACAGATTATTAATTAACTGACCAGCAGACCAAAAGTTATTTCTTCACATAATTAATTTTATTCTTAGACCCTTTTCTTCCCTCCTCTTCTCCTGTGTCACTCAAGATCCACATTTACTGCACTTTTATCTGAAAAAGTCACCCCTGTTATACAAATGGGAAAGCACTTCCCAATTCCTCAAGCTGTTTATGTCCCATAGCACCTTACTCCCAAGCATCCAGCCAGCCAGCAGAACTTTTCTTGGCCTTAAGGCAACTGGTTTTCTTATGGTGTGTTTCCTTACATATGAAGAAAATTAACATTCCTTTCAGTATTTAGGAAAAAAACAGAACTTAATCCAACTGTTAAAATATTGACAGAATTGTAAATAAAGTTATATCACATAGTTAAAAGACATTTTTGTAACTAGCATGACTATTACATGAGGGAAAAACTAGCTACTGTTCAACTGCCATCTGGACAAATAGTAAAGATCAGTAATTTAAAGACAACCACTCCAATGTGAAAAAGGGTAAATAATGGATTATTACTAGAACCAATCTTACCCATGTTTGGAAATATAAATAAAAAGCATACTGTCAAAAATATGGCATCAAAAAAGGAAAATACTGTCTAGCAACTCAGCTTCCTTAGTGGAAAGATGAGCTCAGTATTTTATGACAGCCCTTTGAAAACAAATTGTAGCACTACTGTAGGTTTGTTGGAAAATACAGTATTTTGTTAGATCAACTAATGCTTCCAGGGAACATTAAGACAAGCTTTTATGCACTGAGATCCTTCTTCAAGCCTGATACACAGGTCAGTGAGGTCCAAACAGTTTCAGCCGAGTTCCACAGAGTGCATGGATACACGGCAGAAAGCACAGAAGTGACCAAGTTGTAATAAGATGGAGCCAAAGAGAATGACACTTCTGAAGCAGTCATGGCTTAGTGGAACCAGGGGAGTTTGGGAACATGCAGTTTGCTACTTAGTTTGTCTCTACTGAATCTGTGTTACTTGGTTTCCAAGAGAAATATGGATTTTAGCTGTCAGGTTTTTTTTCTACAAGTACTTTCTCAGTTGGTCAACACAAACAGAACCAAGAGCTCAGGGACAGATCAGTTTTGGAAAAAAATAATCCTGCAATCATGGCAAGGTGTCTGCCTGAAGTCAATTGCCTACAAAAGTTCATAACTGCTGTTTAGTTTCCGATGCTTAAATTACTCCCTGACTTCACCAGCAGAGTTTTTAAAAGAGCACCTGGTGCACTAGCAAAGTGTGTTATTCCCTGGAAGGCCTTTATGTGAGAATTCAAAACTGGGATGGTTTACAATGACGCCATTTATTTATCCACAACCACAACACTGGCTATGAATGCTCATCAACTAGCTTTGCATTTCTTGCCCAGGCACATTCCAATTAAATTTTGTATACCTGTAAGTAGTTTGTTGTTTTTAGAGATGGTGGAGGGACAGGGGGGAGCCTAGAAAAGGGGGCTCAGTTTCTTTGAAGGCAGAATTGCTGCAATAAACTTTTTTCACAGGCTCCATGGTATGACTGCATATAACCAGTGGGATTAACTGCTTTTCCTTCACTACTTAACATGTTAGTACAGTGTTTGTGTGATTCATTCAAGATTAAGTCTCTATCCTTAGAGTAGCAAATTTCATGCCTAATAGCCCTTTTTAAACTCTTGGAGTGAGTACTGAAGATCTGTATAGGTGAGCTGTCAAGTCCTCGATGTATGTTAAAGGTACAATTACAAACAAAGCAGTTGTCAGACAAGTCTGTTGCTTGAACTGCATGGCCAAACAGCATCAGGGCCAAAATGACTGCCACAACTTCCCTGAAGCTCCAAAGTGTCTCAATACTCAGCTGCTCCAACCAGCAGCAGAGTTTCTGCCTTGGTTTGACACAAGACATCTGCTCCACTGAAACATTTCCTCAGCCTCAGTTCTTGCTGCCAACCACAGGTAAAAAGCAGACATGAGGCAAATAACCTCAAAACCATTCAAACAATTCTGGATAAGAGACACTATTTGCTTCAGGACAGACAGTTATGAGAAAGAGCTGCAGACTTCAGTTGATAAGACCTGGCCTAATAAATGGTCCTCCTCTTCAACATCAATACGAGTCTAAAGTGTACTCCATGAACAAGTCACACCACCTTCTGACAGAGGAGGACAGAGAACAAGCCATCTTCCCCAGTTCCTTCAGCATTAAGAATCAGAATGAGACAGCCCTTTCAGAAAAACCAAAAGCCCACAGTGATAAATCCTTCTCACGCCTAGAGAAGTGGTTACAAGGTTCTACTAGCTACTGCTGCCAAGGTGGTGAAAACAATTGTTCTGACATTTAATGAGGATGTTTATTTCAGAATCACAGAATGGCTGAGGTTGCTCAGAGGGGACCTCTGGAGGTCGTGGTCCAAACATCTGCTCAAGCAGAGCCACTTAGGGCCAACTGCCCAAGGACCCTGCCCAAGGACTGGACCAAGAACAGCTTTTCAAATCTCCGAGGAGGGAGACTCCACAGCATCCCTGTGCTTGGTCACCCACACAGGGGAAACAGCATTTCCTGATATTCAGAGAGAACCTCCTGTGTGTCAGGCTATGTTCGTTGCCCCTGGTCCTGTCACTGGACACCACTGAGCAGAACCTACCTGTCTCATCTTTGCACCCTCCCTTCAGGTAATTGATATACATTGAGCCTCCTCTCTGGACTGAACAGTCCCAGCACTCTCATCCTTTCCTCAGATGAGAGGTGTTACTGTCCCTTCATCATCATTGTGGTCCTTTGCTGGTGTCTCCAGTATGTCCATGTATCTCTTGTACTGGGGAGCCCAGACTGAAAACTCCAGGTGTGGCCTCACCCATTCTAAATAGTGCTGTCCATTATTGGGATGTTGCAGAATGCTCAGTGGGAAAGAAAAGATGCTTTAAAAATATACACATTTAAATAATAAAACAATGCTCTTAGTGTTGCTCATAGAACACCATTCCTCTACTTATACTTTTCTAAACACAGTGAAAAAAACCACAACCAGGACACAGGAAGAAAACCACCTCTGTTGAGGGCGACTGCTCTACCCTGATGTCAGCTTGATTAAGCACTGCAGCCAACAGCAGCAGCAAGCACTGATGGCAGCCCCAACAGCCCATCTGCTAAGCACCCACATGAAAGTTAACAGACTCAAAGACACAGGATTGCTGGATTCATCTAGCTCACCCTTGGGCCTTAAACTCAAAACAACTGACTGAGAAAACACCTACCCTCACTCAGTTCTTACAGATTGTAGCAAATCCCATCTGCTCCCCCTCACCTTCACACCAGTATGTACTGCAGGTAGGGAGATGGAATTAAATAGCAGAGAGAGAGAACAGTATAGGGTAAAAACTGACACAAAAAGTCACAGAATTTTCAGATTATTAGTTCCAGTGAGACCTAGTGCAAATTGAAGGTTTCTCACATTTATCCATTAGTTAAAACCATAATTTTGAAAACAGTAATATAACGTACTACAAGCTTTATTTATTTATTATACTGGACATCATGGAAAAATACTCAGCAAAAGTCCACGTTTCCACAGGGCTTGGAAAAAGAAACTAAATTTTTTAAAATCTCCCGTTACTGGGCTTTCTGACCACTCTTCCCTAAAATACTGATCTTCAAGAGCTACTGATAGAGTACAAAAGCTTTTAAGACTATATTGTGTTACTGCAGACTGTACTTGAAGATATTTAGAAGATTTTTTTTTTCTTTCCAGATTTCAAATTACACTCAGTCCTTGAAGAACTTTGAGCCCAAGAATGAGGTCTTCTATTTGTCCAATGCAAATTCTAGGTACTGCAGAAACAGTTCAAGCTTCACCATCTCACCGATGTCTCCTGAACTTCACACTAGTAGGTCTACTCTCAGTCAGAAGACTTTGCAGATGTCCACATTCAGTCATTAAAGTAAAAGTTTCCACCAGGATGCTAGGGGCAGATTACACTTAGAGCAGAATGGAGATCAACCTGTTCCACACAGAGTGCTGTTACCCCAGCCACACACTTTTAACAAGGAAACAAACCAAGGCCTTCTCTTGCCTTAAACTGTTAAATTCGAGTGCCCTAAGAGGACTGATGAAGGACATTGGCAAATAAGGCAACAGCCCACATAACCAACATCCCCAACACCTTACTTAAGCCATAAAGGAAGACTGCTCACTACAGTGGTATGTCTTTTGTCCAGACATCAGTTAACACTGATCTCTTCAAGGTGGGGATAAAAAGAGACCACAGAAAAGCAAAATTTGTTATGAACACAGAAACAATGCCAATTGCATTATTCTTTAATAATAATTTTTAAAGAGTTAAAACAACAAAACAAAATTAAAGATGACCTAGAGAAATGGAGGGCTATATAGACAATGATGCAAGCTACTCCTCTTACCGCAAGGACAGATGCAAAACAGACTCCCTAACAATCTGTTGCCTGAAGAAAGAGAGAAGCAATGTGGTGGGGTGTAAAGACTTGCACCTCAGCCCCACAATTCTATATTTCCTTCTGAAGAAGCTGTTCAACTTAAATAAAAAGAAAGACTTCTTGGTCACTGTCTTCTCTTTCCCCAGATACTGTCCTGTTTGAGAAGAATTTTGATTAGTTGTTTGGTTCTTACTCATCACCTCATTTTAGTCACTCTTTCAAAACACAGGGTTCACATGATGCCTTTCAAAGAGCTTAGCCCAAATTTTTAATGTGTAATTCATGCTAGCAAAAATGTAGTATCTGGAATAATACTGAGCACCTTCTGTTCCAATGGGAACTCCTGTTCTATCAAGACGATTAGCTGATCAAAGACATCAGTCTGGAAAGAAGCCCAGAATTGGTCCCTGTTACTGCCAGAACATTGATGTCACCAGGAATAAAGATTAAAAACTAAATTAGAAAAAAAAAAAATCACTTTGTAACCTGGTGCAAACCACAGAGATAACTGCAAAATAGTAACTCGCTGTCTGACCCCAAAAAGCTTTTCACCTCTACAGCAGTACCTTGAGTACCGATAAAAAAAGAAAGTGATTCATTTCTGAACCAGCAGATACACAAAGACCACAATATAAACATTCACTTCCTGCAGTTCCTTACTCCTGGGCCTGGACTTTACACGCCCTGTAATGTTACAACACAGTCAACCAGCTCCGATATACTTGGCTGTTTAGGAATGTGCAATTTCTACCAGCCATTAATTAGATCACCTCTACCAGGGTTTTGAAAATCCTCTAAGTCTTGCATAAAAAACTAAGACAGACAGAGTTTGCTCACTCTTTTAAGAAAAGCAAGACCTCAAGGAGAGGTCTCAAATCATCCCTTTCCTCACAGATAGGGCGTGTAAGAGAATCAGGCCCTGCTCTCTGAAAGCCAGTGCCATTATGCAATCAGAATAGTCATTCTACTTGTTTAATTCATTAAATAAAATTTCTTAAATGTGAAAGATTTTAAATTAGGTCTGCTAGTGTTCTGAAAGAATCTGCTTTCACCCAAGGAAGAAAATACATTGCAGTTAGGTACATTAAACGAAGAGCAGTGCCCAGCTCAACTGGTTCATTAACCCAGGAATGGGACCTGCTGTACCTCTGGATTTATATGCTCAAAAGTACCATTCTCACACTGCAGAGCAGGCTTGCAGACCTTTCCAGAAACCCACGCATATACTGGATGTTCTGCATGAACTGAGAAAACCTGTCACAAAACTTCACCCAAGAAGTACTTGCAATTACATTACAAAGTTGTCAAATCAAAAACACCCCAAGATCAAAGGCTGTGCCTGTCAAGGCCCACAGGTTTCAACTGCCCTGACCAGCCCCCCACATCAGTTACACCACAGTCGGACACTGATGATGTATTATGGTACTTTCCTCCACACTAGTACAAAATTTTGCTTTCAGCAGTTTCATAAAAGCCCTGGCATTATGACTGGCCCAGTCAGAAAAATCAGACTACACAGTCTACTTTTCTAATTAGAAAAATCTTTTCTATTTTTTTTTCATTCATTATTAGTAATTACAAATAAACTTGTGTAACTCCTGGGTAATGTTACAGCACCCAGTCAAAGCCACATCCTGTACACTCCAATCAACTAATTCCTTACAGAGGTGATTCACAATCTCAAATTTTCCCCACTCCTAAGCCTATTTGTGCATTACATTCCAAGCATCATCTGTTTACACTCAGTGTCCAGTTATTTTTCAAGAGTTGCACAGAAAAGTCTTTGTTTACTCAAATTCTTCCACAACACTAGGATTTCATCTCCTTGAGCAGCTTGAAGACCTACTTCAGCTACTAAGCTGCAAAGTAACACATATTTCTTTCTTGTTAATCACATACTTCAGAGCTGTTGTGGTTCTTCTGTAAAATCAGTGGGGTACCCTCATGAGACCTCCTGATTGTAAATCCATACTGCTTATCCTCCACAGCTTACCTCAGGTGTCTACCTGCTTTGTTTCACTGCTCACTACCCACTTCATCACTTGAAGTTCTACACCAACACTGCAACGCCAACACCACTGCATGCTTGCTCTCAGTCCAGAGGAGCACTGCTGGGATGGGATGAACTAACAGAAGGACAGATACACTGACAGTCTCCAGTATTATTTTGCAAGAATTCATAAATATAATCCCAATGGTTTGTAGTCATCATGTGATTTTTTTAAAGATATGCTAAAAAAAAAAAGTTTATTTCTCATGGTCACCCATTCTTTTCAGTAAGCTGCCTCTTCCCACTTGCCCTTCTACAATTAACAAATGAGTTCTGGTATTTCTTCAGATGGTTTTCAACTGGTGTTTTGGTTGCAATATCCCTCTCCAGTTTACGGCAGCTTAAATAGACTACTTTCTCACAGTAGGAAAAAACAGGAATGCTATGAAATGACTTCAAAGCCATCTTAACTCAAAACCACCCTTCAGGCTTCCAGTTGCAACGTCAGACTCTATTAAGCTTTAAATCTCAGCTTCATCCCATCTCCCCAGCTTCTTCTTTTTTACAGCACAGTGTAANGGGGTGGGTGAGGGGGTGGTGGCAGGGAGAAGCAGACTGCAGCTAACAATTTCTGCAAGGCCTGGAAGCAAGGAATGGTAGAGTGGCATCACCTGTATCTGCAGCATTCCATTAAAATACTGATTCCAAACCCAGCATCCACAT
>VXBZ01009405.1:314731-325099 GCA_013399135.1 Heliornis fulica
CTGTGCCATCCTGGGGAGGAGAAAACCATGAATAAAATGAAGTCTGCAAAGAAGGGGGGTGGGTGGTGTTGGTGTTTTTAAGAGCTGTTTGTACTTCTAATTTTCTGACTCTGGTTTCTCTGTGTGTAGTGAAGTGTGATAGAGTTTTCTTGCCTTTCTTCTGTGTTGAGTCTGTTTCACCCATGACACTAGTTGTGGAATGATCTCTCCCTGTCCTTATCTCAACTCCAAAGCCTCTCAATACATATTTTCTCCCATGTACAGCTCAAGAGGGGAGTGATAGAGCAACTTTGGTGGGAGTCTGGCCTCCAGCCAGGGTCAAACCACCATAGTGTCAGAGGGTACTTGTGGAAGTCAACTGGTTCAACTCCTGTGCTCAAGCAGGGCTCCCTAGACACAGCTGTCAGGACCATGTCCAGACAGCTTCCTCCCTAGGGAGCCTGTGCCAGTGCTTGATCACCCTCAAAGTGGAAAAGTGTTTGCTGTTGTTCAGAGGAAACCTTTTGATCTTCAAGTTGTGCCCTTGCCTCTTGTTCTGTCACTTGACAGAACTGAGCAGAGCCTGCCTGTGTCATCTTTGCAACTCCCCTTTAGGTATTTAAATACATTGATGAGACCTGACCCTTCTAGACCTTCTATTCTCCAGGCTGAACAGTTCTAGCATCCTCAGCATTTCCTCATGAGAGGTAGTCCTGTCCATCATCATTATGGTCCTTTGCTGGACTCCCTCCAGTATGTCCATGTGTCTCTGGTACTGGGAGACCACAACTGGACACAGGACTCTAGCTGTGGCCTCACCAATGCTGAGGGGAAGGATCATTTCCCTGGAACTGCTGGTGACACTCCTAATGCAGCTCAGGACACTATTAGCCTTCTTTGCCTCAAGGACACATCATTGGCTCATATTCAATCTGGTGTCCACCAGGACCTGCAGGTCCTTTTATGCCAAGCTTCTTTCCAGCTGGGTGTACTAGCATCTGGGACTATTCTTCCTCAGGGCAGGACTTTGCACTTTCCTTTTCTAATATCATGAGGTTCCTGCCAGCCCATTCTCCAGCCTGTCAAGGTCCCTCTGGGTGACATGACAGTCATCTGCTGTATCATCCTCTCCTTCCAGTTCTGTATCATCAGCAAACTTATTGACAGTGCCCTCTGCCTCATCATCCAGATAATCTGTCCAGGGCAGAGTAGAATGGGAGGCTCACCCCCTGTGACCTGCTGGCTACACTCATCTTAATGCACCCCAGGATCCCATTGGCCTTCTTGGCCACCAGGGCACACTGCTGGCTCATGGACAACCTGTCATCCACCAGGACCCCCAGGTCCTACTCCGCAGAGCTCCTCTCCAGCAGGTCATCCCCCAGCCTGTACTGGTACCTGCAGTTGTTCCTTCCCAGGTGCAAGACCCTACACTTGCTTTTATTGACCCTCACCTGTTTTTTTACTGTCCAGTTCTCCAGTAAAAATATCCCCCTTTACTCTGCCCTGCTCAGGCCCCACCGGGAGTCCTGTGTCCTGTTCTGGGCTCCCCAGTACAAAAAAGACAGGGATCTCCTGTAGAGAGTCCAGCGGAGGCCACAAAGATGATGAAGAGCCTGAAGCATCTCCCCTATGAAGAAAGGCTGAGTGAGCTGGGACTCAGCCAGGAGAAGCGAAGACTGAGAGGGGATCTCATCAATGTTTATAAATATCTGAAGTTTGGGAGACAAAAGGAGATGGCCAACTTCTTTTCAGTGGCCTGTGGGGACAGGACAAGGGGCAATGGTTACAAGTTGGACCACAGGAGGTTCTGCACTGATGTGTGAAGGATCTTCTTCATGGTGAGGGTGACGGAGTACTGGAACAGGCTGCCCAGAGAGGTTGTGGAGTCTCCTTCTCTGGAGACATTCAAGACCAATCTGGACATGTTCCTGTGTGATCTAATCTAGATGATCCTGCTCGGGCAGGGGTGTTGGACTAGATGATCTTTCGAGGTCCCTTCCAACTCCTAATGTTCTGTTGTGGAGTCTCCTCTGGTGATACTCAACACCCGTCTGGACACCTACCTGTGTGACCTGCTCTAGGGAACCTGCTTTGGCAGAGGGGTTGGACTTGCTGATCTCTGGAGGTCCCTTCCAACCTCTGCAATTCTGTGATTCTGTGATTACCAGGGAAACCAATAACAGGGCTTGCATCTGAATTTCATTATAGGCATCTGTGTTGACACGTTGTTGAGATAAAAGAGGGCCAGGGTCTCAGCTACATTGAAGAAACAGCATCAGTTCATGCTTGCAAGACTGTCATAATAGCCGTAAATCAGACAAATCAAGCTTATCGACAGTGAACACTGAATATACACTGTCAATAGCATGCTCTGCTTGCGTGTAGAGGATGTGCCACAGAATTTTGCAAGCAATAAGTAGTACACTTGTCAACAACTGTCTGTAGATCCTTCCAGATTAAAAGAAGGAAGTAAGTTTAGGGAAATAGTGCAGCAGTTTGAAAGGACAGGGTTTAACAAATATTGCTTATGTATTCAGGAACCTGTACAATTAATTTAAATGATCTCCCTAAACATATGAAGAACAGATCTGCCCATCAGCAAAATCTGGCAGGTTTAGATCTCTGTGAAGCATATTTGACTAACTAGATACTCAGAATTTATGACAGCCTAATGCAAGTGCCAGAAAGCTTGGGTCAGGCAGTGGGAAGGGAAGAAAAGAAGATGTAAATCTTAAAACTGACTTATATTTGTGAAGCATTATATCTGTGAAGTAAAATATCAGTCCAATTGTCATGTAATGAAATATTATCCAAACATTTCTTAGTTTGGGCAAGTAAGAATAATACTGGTCATGAACCAGTAATTTATCTTAAGAATACAGTTACAAGTATTAAAAATATTAAGGTAACTTTAAAAAAATATATTATTATAATGGTAGCAAAGGACAAAGAGCTTATTGTACTTAAGAAGTACATTTTCCCTTTGCCAGAATTATCAGTGACAAATGTTAATACGACTTAATTTTAAAATAAATACTAGTGTTTTCTTCCATGTCCAAAACAAAACACTCTACACTGAGTGTTTTACTTTTCACTTCTAGAGAAGGGAAAACTAAAAGGAGGGGAGAAATAAAATTCAATCAAAAAAAAAAAAAGAAGAGTACCTTGTTAACCAAATTAGTCCACAACTCTCTCTGTCAAGCATGCATGTAACCATTGGAAAGCGAAGCAGCAATAAAGGAGTGTGAAGCAATTAGCAACAGAGATGCTCAGGAAAATCTAAGGCTGCACATGGAAAGAAAGGGAAAGGGAAAACAGCACAGTAATGAAATTAATAATCTTTCTATTTAGGGGAAAAGAAAAGCAAGTGCCAATTTATCCATTGAATGTTTTGCTATGGCAATAGTCTATTCAGAACATGGAAAGAGTAAGATATATAACAAACTAATCAAAGTGCAACTTAGTAAGTCTCTCATATGGATAAGCAGTCTAGTAAAGCTGACTACTCAAACAGGATAATGGCCAAATTAAGGCAATTACATCTGAATGAAACCCATAATGCATATACATTGTGCTAGGGAAATCATTGATCACAGAGGATGTCACAAACATGCAAACATGCAAGATTCCCTATTTGTTCAGTGCACAAGAAAGACAATAGTCACTAAATAAGCATCTGTGTGATGTGTGGCCTTAATCCCTCTTTACTCTCTTCTCATTCTGAATAGAGTCAGACTAATAAGTTTCTTGGCACTTATCCCTAAAGTATGAGGAGTTCACAAACATCTGCTTTTCTCAAACAACGTAGAAGATAATTGGGCAGTTTCAACATATTTCCAGATGGTGAATACAAGCATGTGGATCTTACAGAGAAATATAGCTGCTGATCCTGATTATGCAATAGGAATCTAAAGCTTAGAGGATGTAGCACTATAACCTTTCTCTTTCACGCACGTGGCCATTTGTTTCATGGCTGAAGATTTTTTCCATACCATACCCCAGGGCCTCGAGACAGGTACCTAGAAATCCAAGAAGAAGACATACACACAAGTGTGTCTGAAAAGTCTGGATAAAAGATTTGCTGAGCACTCCGAGGTATCACTGACCCTGTACTAGGGCCAGAATCAGATTCAAAGCTGTTGTAAAGACAAAGGGAGTAGTTTTCCCAGAGACTGTGGTATCAGAGTGTAAAGGCTTTACAAAAGTACATTGTTTGAGTTTAAATTTTTTGATAGAAGCCAGACAGAAAGGCAGACCGTATGCCTGCCTGACAAACCAAACAGTTTTGTATCCCACTGTGCCATGGGCAAGAAAGCAGGCTGTCCTGCTGGCCGTGAGCCCAGCTTGTCACTATCCGGTGGCCTGACTCATCATCTCGCTGACGTATCCCATCCTTCTGCAATAAAGACATATTTGCCTGTTCTTGCTCAGCTGCAGAACAGAAATGTCAGTGTTGCAGAACCAAGTTGTATGTAATTTCGCTATTTTGGTCCGGTCATCGGTGTATATATAGTACCAGCAGTCTCAACTGCTCTTTCTCTTTCTTCTTGTTACCTTATTAGCAATCTCTGTTTTCTCCATATCTTTTAACTACCTGTCTCCGTTTTCAACATGCCATAATTTATGTTTAATTAATATTTAATTATTATCATTATTATTATAGTAAATTAATTTATATTAATTGACTTACTCTCCCCAAGTTAGTGTGCTATTCCATTGGCTAAGCACAGGTTCCTTCTTTCATTTTAGACTTGGTCGGTTATTCTATTTGGCCACAAGCTACCACTCCAGAAGGTTTCACAACTTCCATTAATTGTGCCAATCCAGACTATCCCACGATGCTGTCTCTGGCACCTTAGAAGTGACAGTAGACACCTATGCTTAGGCAGCTGAATCTCACCCTTAACCATCTTTACTACTGAATCAATCAGGGGTTTAGACCAGAATCCTCTCCACCTTTGACGGCCATGTTATGGTTATTCGGGGCAATATGATTATTCCTAAAAGCTCTTCATTTCCGTTCATTGTGTTTCATCTCTATGCTTCACGCACAGACACTTAGAGACTACTATTTCTGTAGGGTGATTTGGATGAGCTTGCAGCAGGCCTTCAGCAGCAGCTCCCTCTGTTATTAGTTCCACACCGATTCATGTGTATTTACATTATTGCTGTCCTGAGATACGTAGCTCTCTCTTTCTCCATTCCTAAGCAGCTAAGAGCTTATTTCACTGTTCTAGTCTCACCAGGGAATAGACATTAAACTTCCTGCTTCTGTACATTACAGGTTCGTGTCTTCCATTTTTAACCCACATTTCTAATATAGTTAATACAGCTTCTGAAGAGCAAAGCCTCTCTTTATATTCTATATCAACTGAGAACATTGCAGAAAATCTTGCACTTTATTTGCCTTCTCCCTATCCTGATCTCTTGCTTTTCTTGCTTAATATTAGCCCACACAGCCCAGGATAATCTCCAAGCAACAGTGAATTACAGTAAAGAAAAATTAAATTGAACTAGTATCAGGGAAAGGGTGAGTCAGCAAACAGAAAGCAAACTTCCATGATTATTGTGCAGACTGTGACTGATGGCCTAGGGAAATAAAGACTTCCCATCCCTGACATTTAAGAAACAGATTAATCTCTGTCATGATGCCTGATCAACAGAGGCAACCTACACCAAGGGTAGGAAGTGGATTAGCTGACCTCCTGACACCCATGTTTTCTGTGCATGCCAGTGTCCCTGGACTCATTTGACTAGGCAAGATTCCCAGGGCGTTGCCATGACTTCCACACAACAACGGGAAAAACTATTTTTTAAAAACCTATTCTCAGAGAGTGGAGGTGAGTGGTAGATCCCACTTTGGGTCACGTAGGTCTGATGCCAGAGATACTGTGCCCTTGACAAACAAATGAGGATCTTAAACATAAGAGTTTGACTTGATTTTTAAAGGAACATTTAAGGCATGCAACACCGAGAAAAGCAAAACTCAAGTGCCTTTGGTTAGAAAGCTCTGATTTTTCAAAAGTCACTAAGAAGATACATAGTAAGCTAGTAGCAAGCACCATTATTCCTTCTCAAGTTGATATAAGCCGTGCTTCTTTCAAAGTTTTTCTTGATTACAGCATTTCCTTGCATTTTCCACTTTTATTTAGATGAACGTGGTTTCCATTGCGTGATTTCTCTTATTTACTATCAACCCAAATAGGTAAGAGGGAGAGAACAGAAATCAAAAGTGGAAGCATGGAAGTTCTTCCTTGCCTAAGGAGTAAGGAAGAAAGGAGAAAGCAGATAGTGACTATTTGCAAGCTAAGCAAATGGTCCACTATTATGGCCCAGACATTTCTGGTTGTTCTTGAAACCACTTTGGTTTTGTGCTAAAATCAGGAAAATGGACGATGTATGGATGATTAAACAAAACCTGCCCTTCTTCCCAGAAGAATTCCTTTCTCTTTTGTAATAACACAAATAATCAACAAGGTCCAGAAGAAAAGACACATACGCCACTTCTCAGAATGAAACTTTACTGTCAGGATCACCTGTATCCAGACTGTATTTCATTTGACATTGCCAGACTTAAGTTTAAGAAAGTTATTTTTGGCAGTAGCAAGTGGACAGAAGACAACACAGACAAGTTCATACGTTATTATGTAGAGCTGAAACATATTCTGAAACATAAAGACACAGAAAAGATTGCTTAAATTAATTGGCATAGTGTGGCTTTTGCCCTACTGGGGATTGCAAACTATGATGGGATGTTGGACATAGTTAAAATAATTTCTCTTCTTAGAAGATGATACTTCCAACAGCAAAATAGGAACTTTTTTTCTGAGATGCCTTGATAGTATTTACGGCCATTGACAGACTAAGCAAAAGCCTAATTTCATCCATCATCCTGGATGGTCAAATAATATTTAGAAGTCCCATAATTAAACATGTAAGTTTTAATAGGGAATGTAATGCACACTGCACACTGAGAATTTTGTTTCCACCTTTAATAAGAACACCACAATGCAAAGTCAAATATAACTCTGTGTGCATATACCATTAGCTTTTGGGTCCTGCACCTAGGGATGAATAACCCCATGCATCAACTGGACTTCATGATCTACCAACCAAGACAAATCTATGATTCTACAGGTTATAGGTTGTCCTTTTGGAAAACAGCTCTGTGGAAAAAGACCTGAGAGCCGTGATGGACAACAGGTAAACCATAAGCCAGCAGTATGCCCTCATGTCCAAGAAAGCCAATGGCATCCTGGGGTGTATCAAGAAAAGTATGGCCAGCAGGTTGAGGGAGGTTCTTCCCCCTGACCGCCCTCCCCCCGACCCCAACTCTGCACTGGTGTGGCCTCATCTGGAATACTGTGTGCAGTTCTGGGCTCCCCAGTTCAAGAATGGCAGGGAGCTACTGGTGAGGTATAAAAAAAGAGCTCTGAAGATGATGAGAGGACTACAATATCTCTCTTACAAAGAGAAGCTGAGGGACTTGGGACTTTTTAGCCTAGAGAAGAAAAGACTGAGGGGGGATCTTATCAATGCTTATAAATACCTGAGGGGTGGGTGTGAGGAGGATGAGGTCAGTCTGTTTTCAATGGTGTCCAGTGACAGGACAAGAGGCAATAGACACAAAGTAGAATATTTGAAGTTCCACCTAAACATGAGGANCAGTTCAAGAATGGCAGGGAGCTACTGGTGAGGTATAAAAAAAGAGCTCTGAAGATGATGAGAGGACTACAATATCTCTCTTACAAAGAGAAGCTGAGGGACTTGGGACTTTTTAGCCTAGAGAAGAAAAGACTGAGGGGGGATCTTATCAATGCTTATAAATACCTGAGGGGTGGGTGTGAGGAGGATGAGGTCAGTCTGTTTTCAATGGTGTCCAGTGACAGGACAAGAGGCAATAGACACAAAGTAGAATATTTGAAGTTCCACCTAAACATGAGGAGGAATTTCTTTACTGTGGGGTTAGTAGAGCACTGGCACAGGCTGCCCAGAGGCTGTGGAGTCTCCTTCTCTGGAGACATCCAAAACCTGCCCAGATGCTGTCCTGTGCAGCTTGCTCTAGGTGATCCTGCTTTGTCAGGGAGGTTGGACTAGGTGATTTCCAGATATCCCTTCCAACTTCAATAATTCTGTGATTCTGTGATTTAGATACAGGCACAGAAGATATCTGGCCATTCCAGCAAGATTCTAAGGGCAGGAAAAAAAAAAAAAAAGGTGCAGCGTCTGACAATTATTACTCATTTTTCTGCTTACACAGAAGATGATGGTGTGCTTGGTTCCCACTATTTTACCGGAAGTCTAGTGACAGATGGAAAAGGGAAAAGGGAATTCTGTTGTAACAGAAATAATCTACAGCCAGCAGAGCCATCTTCAAAATATGTCACATCTGACCTGGATATGAGGCACTCACCATCAAATACAGACAGTCAAATCAGAACACAAACATTGTAAACTGATTGCAAACAAGGCTGCTCTCAGCCTTGGCCAAAGCAATCTGGCAGCACTGTCACCACTTGGCCTTCCTCAGCTCTTGACGGCATCACCAGAATCTAGAATGAGTAGGTCTGACTTTTTTGGCTGCATCATACTGAATTTCCACCTTTCATGGGGCATCCACAGTTTGAGAAGAAATAGATGTTTTCTTGACCAGTTTTTCTTAGCCTTTGGCCCACATATCCTCCTCACCCACTACACACCACTGGGCAAGGCTATTCTTCCTTTCTTGCCAGCATGACACCAGTCTTGGTTATTGCAAGGATGGACTAGATCCCAAAATACAGGGAGCTTTTTTCTTAATCTCATGGATTTTGTGAGTTAGAATTTACATTATAAGATTTGTATTGTAATTATTGTTCCATATTTGTGCTAAAATATTCATTTATTTATTTTACAATGGAAAATTTAAGACCAAATACTACAGAAGTCTGTACATATTTACTCTCAAGCACCAAGGATATTTACATACCCAGTGTTCTCCTGTGTGTAGACTCTTACAACTTCTTAATCACTGTTGTATCTGGATATCTTCTAGCAACATGTACCATGACTAACACATGTCAAGTGTTGTTTGTTCTTGCCCTCAATCTGTTTTGATTTAGTGTGGCTTCAGGCTAATATGCCCGCAGCTTTGTTAAGGTTAGAGAAGAAAGGGTTGAAGCAATACATGTTGCTATCAGAGCAGAAAGCGGTGAAGTCTAATTGCTCCCATGCTATGATTATTTGTTTCTCAGCCTCAGACAAACCGAGGTGAAAAATTTCATCTCCTATACAGTGAGGTTTGCTTTTATGGAGGGGTGTTCTACTTCTGTGGTGGGAATATGTTTATCTTGGTTGTTTAGGCATTTATTTAGATCTCAGAGAACAAAAGCAACAGGGCATTTGGAGGGAGAGAGCTGAGACCTTGCATTTAACAAAAGTCTATGGAAGGCAAAGTGGAGAACACATCATAGATAGGTGTTTATGGTACAATGTGTTACCTCGGGGATGTGCACCCTGTATTCTGCATTCCAGGGTATTTCCTATAGGCTGAGGGCTTCATGTTCAAGTGCACAGAGTGGGTGAGGCATAGAAGGAACAGGCAGGTAGCTAAATGGGAAAAAGAGAGCAGGGTGCTTCATATGCATCATACCGAACTAAGCCACAGTCTCCTATTCTGTGGGAGATAAAAGGCAAAGGTAGTTGTGCTTGCTAATACTCAACATCTTAACATCAGTGGGAAACAAAATGTGAGAGCATTTCATTGGTGTCTGGGAAATGTGGGAGCACTCCTGTGCCATGACTTGAACTGGCCTGATATAAACTCATCCATCTATATGCACCTTCTGCTCTTCCTTTTAAGGTGCAGAGCATTATTTTTTTTNCAGTCTCCTATTCTGTGGGAGATAAAAGGCAAAGGTAGTTGTGCTTGCTAATACTCAACATCTTAACATCAGTGGGAAACAAAATGTGAGAGCATTTCATTGGTGTCTGGGAAATGTGGGAGCACTCCTGTGCCATGACTTGAACTGGCCTGATATAAACTCATCCATCTATATGCACCTTCTGCTCTTCCTTTTAAGGTGCAGAGCATTATTTTTTTTTAAATTTTTTTCCTTAGGGCCCTCTTCCTTGCCAAACAATTCTTATTTCTCTGATCAAATCTTCTGCTGATCATATATCTGACCTCTGATCAAATATTCGTTCTGATTGGCTTTCAACCATTACACTCTGGTCCAGAAAGATGTAAAAAGGCTGTGGATGTTTTCAGAAGAGGAGGGGTAGTTCCAGGTATATCACAAGAAGAAATAAGCATAAAGTTAGACATGTCAGGAACAAGTGTGGAAGTAAGGACTGATAGGTGAAACACAGAGAATAAGAACAGAAAAAAAAAAAAAAAAGCTGGGG
>VXBZ01009405.1:325297-385578 GCA_013399135.1 Heliornis fulica
ATTCTTCCTTTCTTGCCAGCATGACACCAGTCTTGGTTATTGCAAGGATGGACTAGATCCCAAAATACAGGGAGCTTTTTTCTTAATCTCATGGATTTTGTGAGTTAGAATTTACATTATAAGATTTGTATTGTAATTATTGTTCCATATTTGTGCTAAAATATTCATTTATTTATTTTACAATGGAAAATTTAAGACCAAATACTACAGAAGTCTGTACATATTTACTCTCAAGCACCAAGGATATTTACATACCCAGTGTTCTCCTGTGTGTAGACTCTTACAACTTCTTAATCACTGTTGTATCTGGATATCTTCTAGCAACATGTACCATGACTAACACATGTCAAGTGTTGTTTGTTCTTGCCCTCAATCTGTTTTGATTTAGTGTGGCTTCAGGCTAATATGCCCGCAGCTTTGTTAAGGTTAGAGAAGAAAGGGTTGAAGCAATACATGTTGCTATCAGAGCAGAAAGCGGTGAAGTCTAATTGCTCCCATGCTATGATTATTTGTTTCTCAGCCTCAGACAAACCGAGGTGAAAAATTTCATCTCCTATACAGTGAGGTTTGCTTTTATGGAGGGGTGTTCTACTTCTGTGGTGGGAATATGTTTATCTTGGTTGTTTAGGCATTTATTTAGATCTCAGAGAACAAAAGCAACAGGGCATTTGGAGGGAGAGAGCTGAGACCTTGCATTTAACAAAAGTCTATGGAAGGCAAAGTGGAGAACACATCATAGATAGGTGTTTATGGTACAATGTGTTACCTCGGGGATGTGCACCCTGTATTCTGCATTCCAGGGTATTTCCTATAGGCTGAGGGCTTCATGTTCAAGTGCACAGAGTGGGTGAGGCATAGAAGGAACAGGCAGGTAGCTAAATGGGAAAAAGAGAGCAGGGTGCTTCATATGCATCATACCGAACTAAGCCACAGTCTCCTATTCTGTGGGAGATAAAAGGCAAAGGTAGTTGTGCTTGCTAATACTCAACATCTTAACATCAGTGGGAAACAAAATGTGAGAGCATTTCATTGGTGTCTGGGAAATGTGGGAGCACTCCTGTGCCATGACTTGAACTGGCCTGATATAAACTCATCCATCTATATGCACCTTCTGCTCTTCCTTTTAAGGTGCAGAGCATTATTTTTTTTAAAATTTTTTTCCTTAGGGCCCTCTTCCTTGCCAAACAATTCTTATTTCTCTGATCAAATCTTCTGCTGATCATATATCTGACCTCTGATCAAATATTCGTTCTGATTGGCTTTCAACCATTACACTCTGGTCCAGAAAGATGTAAAAAGGCTGTGGATGTTTTCAGAAGAGGAGGGGTAGTTCCAGGTATATCACAAGAAGAAATAAGCATAAAGTTAGACATGTCAGGAACAAGTGTGGAAGTAAGGACTGATAGGTGAAACACAGAGAATAAGAACAGAAAAAAAAAAAAAAAAGCTGGGGACTAGTATTCTTCAAGGCTTGGTGAGTACATGGGTCCAAAGTGGTGTCAGAGAGAGAAGCAAGGAAAATGAGGTAGAAAGATAGGAGCATGATAATAAGAGAGAGGTTAACTGTGAAAGAGGGATAGGAAAGGAGAGTGGATGTGTCAAGACTAAGATGACCAGCAGATGGTGAAGTGTGGAATAGCTGCCTTGGCCAGCAAGCCCAGTGTGTGCATCAGGTCCCAAAAACTGAGCTTCCACACAGAGGAAACTCTTTCACAAATCCCCTCAGTTGTGACCAGGAATAGGTGGGATAAATTTGTGTGTATTATTTATCTCTGTGCATGGGATAGCTTTAGGCTATATCAGTACTCATACCTGTAGTTCTGTTTCTGAAACTAAAGCTCTTATTCTCGATAAGAATCTCTGGATGAATTAATTTTCCATGAACCCACCATGCTGCTAACAATGTAGATGGGATCTTTTTGCATTCCTCCACAACATGGCAGCTGTACTGATGGCTCTTCTTTCCCAGGTCTTCTGATGAACAGGGTAAAATAGAGAGTAGAAGATGTTAGTGAACTCTAACAGTAATTTTCCTACTAGGTGATGTTTGAATGCAGAGTTTTCAAGACTAGATAAATCACTGTCTTCATACTTTGATTCTGAGCTCTTTTTGGAGGTTGACTATCATTTTCATTCTTTAATTGTCCAGTACTGGCATAGTGTTTCTACATTGGGAATGAGATTTCCAGGAGCTACATTATCACAGGAAAAGAATAAGAATAATCTTGCCAGCTTTTGTTCTACATGTTAAATAAGGACCCTTTGAATGAGTCATTTAACCTGCCAAATTCTAAAGATATTTTCCTTTAGTAATTTTGTAAGATAGGCCTTCCTTACAGGAAGGTCATTCTTTGAAGGAAGAAGGCCCACCCAGAATAAGACAAGCCTGGCATTGGTAATTTCTTCATTGGAACATTTGTGAGTAGATGAACTGAGTATCTGCCATCCACTTCCTCTTGTGGAGTTGCTACTCAGCCGGAGTGATTCAGTACACCTAACTGCTTTTTTGGACATATTTGCACATAAATTAAGAGTGAGAGGACCCAAATAGACAAATAGGAGTAAATAAGACTTCTGGAAATGAAAACAAAACCAGCATCTTACTGAGTTCCCATTAGGCTCTGAAGCCTGTTGCTATTCTTTGTGCTCTCATCCCTCAGGTTAATCCAAATCTGATACAAATCCCTAAACATTCCTTCAGCTTTTTTTCAGAAAGATTTAAGCTGCTGAGAGTCTGGATTAGATACTGTCACATACGTTCACATCTATATGAACTAGGTGGCCTGTAAATAACATACTTCGCTCTAAAGGTGTGGCATCATTACAGAATAGACTTGGAAATATAGTTCCCGTTGTCTTTGCCACAAGGGAAAAAAAATCACGCATCAATGCAACAATGATATAGTATGTCCTATTTCCATGCAAGCCTAACTGATATAAACCTGTGTTTCGGGGTTCTGCTGCTGCTGCCTTTCGGTAGCCAGTAAACAAGTTTAGAGCGTTACTTCAGGCTAAGAACTATTAGAGGTCATGAAGCAACCTTAGGCTACGTACATCGTTATCTCCCTAATGGGACAAGATGCTAAAATCATCACTTGCCAAGCATTATTAGGGTGGACATAATTTGTATGAGTGACAAGGACCAATGCAGAAGGCAGGAAAGTGCACGTTCTTTAGCAGATTGCATTTAAAAAAAACCCTAAAACACCTAAATTTGGAGGCAGATGAACCAGTAGAGAAGAAAGCAGAGAGAGGTCTGCACTACATCCCTACAGCCGAAGAAGAAATCTACAGTAGCAGGGGCTCCCAAGTTTGTGGCTTGACCAGAGAGCTACAACATCATCCAACACTTGTATAGGGAAATTTTAGCTACCATGGCAACTATTTTTTTCTGGTTGACTGCACTGTGATAAATATTTGATCAAGCCCTTTTTTTAGTGAAACAGTTAATTTAAAGGTTTTGCTACCTAATCATGCAGCAACTAGCAGAGCTCAGCCCTGGCTTGGATGAATGGTACCACAATTAAATATTAATAAATGACAGAAGATAGAGAGTCAAAGAAGCAAAGGAAGTGGAAAAAAGATGCTCTTTTGGTGGTTGGATAGACAGATGAAGCTATGCTATTGATACTTTTCATTATTTGACAGTAATTTCACAGAAGAGGTTAATTTCAGGTTGAAGAAAGCTACTTATTCCGCCTGTGAATCTGAGCACTTTGCATTTTTAATCTTAAAAGACATTTCAGACCAGACAAGTAATTTCAAATAGAAGAATCAAAACATTTTATTTATGAAAAATGAGATTTTCCATTGCTTTTGCTGTTATTCAAAGTTTGTGTCTTTTTACTCAATTCACTGAGTCCAGAACAAATCGTCTTGCGAGAATTACTTTTTCTGGTAAAGAACTACTTTTTAAACATGTATCAAGAAAACTGACCCTGTCTCCAAGGGGAAAGTGGATGCTAGCTCAGGAGCTGGTGGGGCTCATTGACAGAACTTTAAACTAGGTATGAAGGGGGAAGAGTACAAAATGATGCTCATTGGAGTTTGGCGAGTAGTTCACAGATATCAACTTCAGTTGATGAGAGAAGAGGGTAGTGGTCAATGGGACAGAGAAGAGCTTGGGGATGATGTTGCTCTAGGAGATTTCAGGGAATAATCCTTGGATTGCCCTGAAGGATGTTGTGAGGACTCCTCAGAGGAGGTACCATTGACTACTCCCTGCCTGAAATCTTCTTGTGTCCCTTTAAGCATACCTATACCTGCTGCTTCCCTGAAGTGCCTGTACACTAACGCACGCAGCATGGGAAATAAGCAGGAGAAGTTAGAGATCTTTGTGTGGTCCTAAGGCCATGATCTCATTGCAATTATGAGACCTGGTGGGACAGCTTGGATGACTGAAATGCTGTCATGGATGGCTATGTGCGTTTTAGGAAAGACAGGCTGGGGAGGCGAGGTGGTAGAGTTGCTCTATATGTGAGAGAGAGCAGCTAGAATGTGTTGAACTCCACCTGGGGGAGGGTGATGTACCAGTGGAGAGCTTGTGGGCAAGGATCAAGAGGCAAGCTAGTACAGGTGACATTGCTGTGAGTGTGTACTACAGGCCCCCTGATCAGGAGGAGAAGGTTGATGAAATCTTCTGCAAGCAGCTGGGAGTAGCCCCACGATCTCAGGCGCTGGTTCATATGGGGGACTTCAATTACCCAGATATTTGTTAGGAAAGCAACAGGGCCAGGCACATGTGGTCCAGTTTCTGGAATATGCTGAAGACAACTTCGTTATACAGATGGTGGAGGAGCTGACGAGGGGTGGTGTGGTACTAGATCTTGTCCTTACTAATAAAGATGGGCTTGTTAGGGAAGTGAAGGTCAGGGGCAGCTTGGGACATAGTGACCATGATATAGTGAAGTTCAAGATCTTGAGTGACAGAGGTAAAGCAGAAAGTAGGATTGCTACTCTGGACTTTAGGAGAGCAAACTTAGATCTCTTCTGGGCCTTACTTAGAGTTATCCCATGCCTGGGCTATTAGAAGGTCAGGGGGCCTGTAGGAGCTGGGCAGTGTTTAAACAGTGCTTCTTCCAAGCTCAGGAGCGCGGTGTCCCTGTGAGTAAGAAATCAGGGAAGGGTGTCAGGAGACCTGTGTGGATGAGCAGGGAGCTCATGCATGAACTCAAAGGGAAGCAGAAGGTTCACGAATTGTGGAGAAAGGGCCTGAGCACTTGGGAGGAGTATAGGAATGTTGTCAGGGCCTGTAAGGATGCAATGAGGAAGGCTAAAGGCCACCTGGAAATGAAGTTGGCAAAGAACATAAAGGATAATAAGAACGGACTTTTTAAGTATGTGAACAGGAAGATTAGGGAAAATGTGGGTCCCATTGCTGAACGAGGGGGGTGTCCTGGTAACAGGAGATGCTGAGAAGGTGGAGATAATGAATGCCTTCTTTGCTTCAGCCTTCAGTTCAAAGACTCCCCCTCAGGTCTCCTGGACCCTGTAAGGAAGAGAGTTCAGGAAATGGAGAACTTGGAATGTGTTTGCACAAAGCCATGAGCCCTAATGGGATGCATCCACGTGTGCTGAGGGAGCTGGCGGAGGTGACTGCTGAGCCACTCTCTGTCATCTTTGGCAGGCCTTGGAGAACAGGAGAGGTGCCTGAGGACTGGAGGTTAGCCAATGTCACTCCAGTCTTCAAAAAGGGCAAGAAAGAGGACCCGGATAATTACAGGCCACTCAGTCTCACCTCTGTCCCTGGAAAGGTGATGGAACACCTTGTTCTGGATGCCATCTCAAAGCAACTGGAAGAGAAGAAGGTTATGAGGAGTAGTCAGCATGAATTCACCAAAGGGAGATCATGCTTGACCAACATTGTAGCCTCCTACGATGTCATTACCAGCTGGGTGGATGGAGAGAGAGCAGTGGATGTCATCTACTTGGACTTCAGCAAGGTTTTTGATACTGTCTCCCATGATATCATGATAACAAAGCTGAGAAGCTGAGGGACAGATGGGGGATAGATGAGTGGGTGGTGAGGTGGGTTGAGAACTGGATGATAGACTGGGCTCAAAGGGTGATGATCAGTGGAGCAGAGTCTGGCTGAAGACCTGTGACTAGTGGTGTTCCCCAGGGGTTGGTCTTAGGTCCAGTCCATCGATGACCTTGAGGGAACAGTGTCCACCCTCAGCAAGTAGCAGATGATACAAAGCTGGGAGGAATGGTGGACACATAGGAATGCTGCGCTGCCATTCAGCGAGACCTGGACAGGCTGNCAGAGAGAGCCCAGTGGAGACCACAAAGATGATTAAGGGCCTGGAGCATCTCCCCTATGAGGAAAGGCTGAGTGAGCTGGGGCTGTTCAGCTTTGAGAAGAGAAGACTGAGAGGGGACCTCATCAATGTTTATAAATATCTGAAGTGTGAGAGACAAAGGCAGATGGCCAACTTCTTTTCAGTGGCCTGTGGGGACAGCACAAGGGGCAGTGGACACAAGTTGGACCACAGGAGGTTCGGCACCGATGTGAGAAAGAACTTCACGGTGAGGGTGACAGAGCATTGGAATAGGCTGCCCAGGGGAGTTGTGGAGTCTCTTTCTCTGGAGATATTCAACACTCAACTGGACACCTACTGGACACCCTAGAGCAACCTGCTCTAGGGAACCTGCTGATTGGTGTAGGACTCACTGATATCTGGAGGTCTCTTCCAACCCCTACAGTTCCGTGAGCTGAGAAACTTCCAGAAAATATTTTTTCTGTTGTCCATATTTTGATCCCTGCATGTCCCCTTCCCTGTCTTTCTTTTCATGCTGACTCAGCAATAAAATACCCATCTACCTATCCCCACTGAAAAATTGAAGTTAAAATTTGTTAGACTAAAAAAGTTTAATTTAGATTTTATTAGACCTGACACAATCTCTCACTGCACTTCATTCCTCTAGTCCCCCAGTTAAATTTATCATTATCTGTCTTTTTATCAGCATCCCATTTCCTTGATGAGCAGAAATAATTTCTTGGCTCCTCTAGAGCTACAGGTTCACGTCTTCTTTTTAAACTGACTCCAAATCAATGTTTCTAAGACTTAGAATATGGGGCCCGTGGGGGTTTTTATCGGAACTAAAATTGGTTGGACATAGCAGATATTGGTGACTTACCCTCCTGGGCAGTGGTCCTGCCCCAGGATCACTCATCTTCTTGCATGAAACCTTCTCTGACCTGCTCACCCAAAGAAGGTCTACAAGGTAACAGATGGAGCCTGAGCAACCATGGGAAAAGAGAAGGTAAAATGTCAAATAGGATGATGGCTTTTCAAAACAAGAATGTTATATTTCTTATTGGATTTACACAATATCTGTTTTGAAGGTTTCTACTCTTCTCATCCAATCAAAGAGCATTTTTATCTTATAAAATTAGTGCATTTGTATGCTGAGGACAAAAGTAATTGGAGACTGAACTGAAGCAATATGTTATGTAATTCAATCGTCCTGATTTCATTTATGTTTCTTAATTGTTGTTGGGATATATAGCTCTGATAAGTACAAGGGATACTCAATATAACTTTTCTAATGAATATGCTAGTGGTGAGATTTTGTTCACAGTATTTAATAGTTGCTTTTTTACTCTGCACTCTTGAACTTTCTACTTTTCTTTCCCTTAAGCGTTTCTCTTTTTAAAATTTGGCACAATATTGGGTTTTTTTCCATTTCTTTTGTTTCTTTGAAATAGGTCTGTTTTGTTCATGTTCTTTCACATAAAAAGCATACTTAACCTTTTCATTTTTATTCTAAGCAGATTTTTATTATTACATAGAGGCATTTCTCGGGTAGTCAGAGAATGCAGTCAAGATCAAAAACACGCACAGCATATATTTTTACACAAACGTAGACACAGCCTTTTCCCTTAACAGCTACACACAACGGTCTCCATCCAGTTGGTCATCTCTCCTGCCCATAAACAGATCTGCCAGATGAAAAATCACAGCAAACCAAAAAAAAAAAAGTCACTTATCCTTGCTATGCACTCATGTAGAACTTTATTACCAACTTCCTGATTTTAATGGGTGCCACAACATCCGTGGGGACAACTTTAAAAGAATGATTTCTCCCTATCTATGCCATCTTGAACATTAAATGCACATTTCATGCACAATATTGTACAGAAGAACCAACAACATCTCCAGCAACCATTTTAACAAAGGAAGGGCTACACAGGCTCTTTTTCCTTGGAGAGCACTCTGCATGTTGCAGAGCTCTCACAGAGACACTATTCTTATGCTCCATGAACACCCGCTGACCACATCATGTCACACAGCTCCTTTGTGCAGGGTCTCACAGCAAAATGGGCAGTAAGAATTAAGAACCAGCCCTCCCAGCTAATTCCCATAGGATTTTCATGAGGTACACCTGGCAACCCTGCTGGAGTCACGGACCTGAACCCATTCCCGCAGGCCCAGCCTGCCTAAATGCTGACACAGGGCAGGACCTTTCTGCTCCCTCTCCCACAGTGAGCCATGTGCTTCCTTCCACCCCCAGCTTTTGGCAGGATGCCCAGTTCCCCCTGTCTTCTTGGGTGCTCTGGATTCAGAAGAGCTCAGACTACAGGAGGGCAGAGGGAGCATCCTTTTAGAGAACACAGTTGGAGCTAGAAGGGCGTACTTTGGTCAGCAAGGCCCATCTGCAACAACACATGTTTGCAAGCCAACAAATCCAGTTACCATTGCCAATAGCCAGGATAGATAATTTTCATTCTTCTCACAAAGGCTGTGGGCAAGTGTAGACTCTTGTAACTGGCACTGAAAGAACAGCAATCCTGCACTGCCCGTGGGCCTCCCAAAGCAGTGTAACATGGGAACTGTCATTCTTAGATCACCACAGAAAATACAGAAATTTGGCATTGGATCATGGGCCTTCATTGCCAGAGGTTTGAAAGACCCCATAAGATCAGATGAAACTTCCCTGGTTCTACCTTTCACAGAAAACTCCTGAATTAAGTATGCTTTTTGCCAATAGTTTTTAGCTCTAGCCAGTTTGACCCAGGCAACTCAGCCAACTAATGTGGTTAGAACAACACACAATTATCTAATGAGAAAGCCCCAAGGATAAAACAAGATGTCTAAGCCCTTGCAGCACTTTGAGTCCTGTTCCTCACTGTAGGAGGAGTTTGCAGTCTGCTGCAGACACAGTCCCCTGCCGACACCGTCCCCTGCCAAATCCAAGCTTTGGTATTCTTCCAAGACAAACCCATGAAGGTCGTTTTTTTCCTTAAACATGGGGGAGAAAAGTTTGTTTTCTGTCAGAGATGGTGCCTTTCTTCTTCGCCAGCTCTGGCAGGCTGCATGCATTTCTAATGAGTCCTGGAAAGTATGGTTCCCTCCCCCAGAACAAGCTGGCTAGACTGCAGAGGAGGCTGCATCTCTGCAGAGGAGTGGCAGGACATCCAGCCCACATTGAAAGCCATCTTTGCTAATTCTGTTCTGCTGGGGTTGGCTTGGACAGAGCAACACCACTTCTGTACCAGTAAACTAAGCAGTGCTGAGGACACAATTTGAGGCTATCTGGGTGACACAGACTACAATGAATGGTGCTTCTTTCTTGTAGCCATGAACTAGGTAGGAGTACGACAGCCAGCAGATTGTCTCATGCTATCTTGTGCCTGCAAAGTGTGGTTCTGCTGCAGTATTTGGACAAGGTGAGGGCAGAGCCAAGCTTTGATGCTTTTGCGGTACCCATGACAAGCCACTTGCTACTGTCTTACTAGGAACTAAGAGGGACTGCATCCAGGCAAGCACAGGGCCCAAGAACGTAATGTAGTTATATTGCATTAAAAGTGACATCACCCTAATGGCATCAGCTAACACACACACACTAGCTAGCTGTTGGCAGCAAGAGATCATCACTCAACCCTGCTTCGTGATCTGGACCATTTTGTTTTCTGTTTTATCTGCTATCACTTATGATAAATATGTTCATAACAAGTAAACTCCTCCATTGCATTTGGTTGTACAGGGCATTGGCCTCAAAGGCATTCCCAGAAGCACTGTCAGAGGACAGTGGCCCCTGGACTTCAGACTGGGCCCCATTGTCTGAATATTAATTCAGACAACGCAAGTATCTGTATGACTAGATTTGTGGGCTTTGCAAACACAAAAATTATGATCAATGATACTTACACATTAGGCAATCCACTTCTTTTCACTGTAGAAACCAAACCAAACCAACAACAACAAAAAAAAACACCCCAAGAAAAATCCCCCAAACCCACCAATTCACTTTTGCAGGACTAGGATTTTAGCACATATCCTCATGAGTGATTACAGGACCCTCTGAGACACCGTAAACTTCAAGTACTATGAAGTTATCCTCCTGTGCTGGCTTGACCCTGGCTGGAGGCCAGACTCACAAAGTCAGTCTATCACTCCCCTCTCAGCTGGACAGGGGAGAAAATATATGTTGAGAAGCTTTGGAGTCGAGATAAGAACAGGGAGAGATCTTTCCACAGTCAGCATCATGGTCAAAACAGACTCAACACAGAAGGAAGCAAGAAAACTCTCTAATTTATTACACTGCACTACAGAAACACACAGAGAAACCAGAGTCAGATAATGAGAATTACAAACAGCTCTTAAAACACCACCCCCTGCCCCTCCCTTCCTTGCAGACTTCACTCTATTCATTATTTGTCTCCCTCCCTGACTCCCACCCTCCAGGTGTCACAGCAGGAGACAGGGATGAAGGGTTCAGTCAGTTCCTCACAAGTTCTTGTGCTTCTTAGTTATGAGGGAAGGAAGGGGGGTATAATTCCTCACACTCTTCCCCTGCTCCAGCATGACATCCATAGCATGACATATGTGAGATAGTCCTCCATGAATCTCTCCAGCATGAGTCATAGAATCACTTGTGTTGGAAGAAACCTTCAAGATGATCAAGTCCAACCACAGCCTAACCCCACCTAGTCCACCTCTACACCATGTCCTCAAGTACAACATCTACGTACCAGGGATGGTGACTCCACCACTTCCCTGGGCAACCTGTTTCAATTCTTGACAACCTTTTCAGTAAAAAAGAAAGGTTTCCTCTTGTCCTATCAATTGTTACTCAAGAGAAGAGACTGATCTCCACCTCTCTATACCCTCCTTGCAGGTACTTGTAGAGAGTGACAAGGTCTCCCCTCAGCCTCCTTTTCTCAAGACTAAAAAGCTCCAGTTTCCTCAACTGCTCCTCAGAGGACTTGTGCTCCAGACCCTTCACCAGCTTTCCATCCTTTCCTACAGGCCTTCAGCTCCTCACCAACTGCCCCACTGTGGATCCCTTCCATGAGGTACAGTCCCTCAGGCCCAGACTCCTCCAGCCTGGTCCCCCCAGAGTCACAAGTCCCCCCAGCAAACCTGCTCCAGCACAGACTTCTCTGTCCACAGGCTGCAAGACCTGCAGCATGGGTCATAGTGTCTTCCATATGTCTCCATTTGCTCCAGCATGGGGCATCTCCATATGCTGCAGGTGGGATCTTTGCTCACCATAATCTTCCATGGGCTGCAGGGTGATAACCTGCTCCACAGGCTGAAAGGGAATCCTTCTCTCCTGGCACTTGGAGCACCTCCACCCCCACCCCCATTCTTCACTGACCATGGTGTCTGCAAAGTTTCTTACTGTTGTGGTTCACCCCCAGGCAGAGGCCAAGCACCCCCAGCTGGGCCCTCGCTCATTTCTCTTTGTGAGGAGAGAAAACAGACCAAACCCTGTGGGTTGAGATGAAAACAGTTTTACTGATAAACACTTTGAGAGAGGAACAACAAAAGACACGCAGAGTGACAGCACAGAGTACTTTACCTACTGACAAGGCACTAACAGAGCCCACCACACCATCACAAGGGTCGTGCAACCAGCCCCTTTCTCTGCCCCACCAGCTCCTTTTGTAGGGGCTTCATTGATGTCAGGTGGTGTGGAAACAGCCCCGGCCAACTCAGCTCACCTGGACTGGCTGCTTGGGGAGGTCAGCTCTGGCCTGGCCACAACCAAGACACTTATATCTTCTTACTCCCTTCTCCAGTGACAAAACACATCTTTCTCCAAAAAAGTGATTCACAGAGGCGCTGTGACCAGCACTGATTGGCCTGGCCTTGTCAGCAGTGGGTCCAGCCTTGAAAGCCCAGCTGGTATTTACTCTGTCCAACACGATCAGTGTCCAAGCTTCCAGCTGCTTCTTGCAGAAGCCACCCCTGAGCTCCCTCTCTACACCAGAACCCCACCACGCTAAACCATGACATGTTAGCAGGCCCAATCTGTATTCATGCCTTAATTGAGCCCATTAGAGATTTTTTCAACAAAATTACTGTAGCAGAGTTTTAAAGAAGAACTGGGCTTCTTAAAGCCAGTTTATTTTGTATGCATTTTAAGTAGACAGTATTACTACTGCTGATCCATGCAAAGCACTCCATCCAATTGGACCTGCATGAAAAGCATGAGATAGAGATTTTAAAGTAGACCTTTTACCTGAAACCCAAACCTAAGTTTCCAAATATAGGTCAAGTCAAACATCTTAGCAAATGTGTTGGTTTCACTCCATCTGAACCTTAAGGCAATCAAAAGATTTAAGACTCTCTCCTGAGGAAGGTAAAAGCTCTGCTCCTATTCAAACTATTCAAGAAACAGGGGAACCGGTAGACCTGCTGTTCCTTTTTTGCAGCAAAGAATAGGACTTCTGTTACTTTGAAACATTTGGAAATTAGATTAAAAGATTATGCAGATGATCCAGTCATTAGAGATGCAGATATTTTTAATTTGCAAAACTGGCCTAGTGACAATGACTCCCTCAAGACTTTGGTAGAAAGAAGCGGTTCCAGCAGCATGGCCACACTGCAGGCACCTTTTGGAAGCTAAAGGTTACAGAGGCACTGAAGCACTGACGTGGGAGAAAGAGCCCAAATCTGCATCCAGAAAGTGAATTCTGCACAGATTGCTTCTGCACTGTATGTCAGGTGGTATTGATTTCCCCACTCATGTGGAAATTATAAAGATGTTGTGTCATTTTTCCCTGAATATAACACTGAAGAATCCCAAAAAGTTTTGCATGCTGTAGAAGGAGTTTGTGTCCCAGTAAGTGCTGATAGAAATTGAGTGTGGAGAACAAACCAGCTGGAAGCTTTCCTCCTTTACAGATTCTGAGGGATAAAGGTAACACAAGCCTAAGCTGTCTACATCAGCCTGTATTTAGAGGGACCCTTGCACCAAAAATATTTCACCTGTTTATCCTGTTACACTGGATAGCATCAAATATACAACTGAAAGATGAGACTGGATCACAGATTCACTAGGTTGGAAAAGACCATTAAGATCATCAAGTCCAACCAACCATCAAGTCCTCTCCTAAACCATATCCCTAAGTGCCTAAGCAAGTTAGGTGTCTCTCTATCTGACCAAGTCCCTTACTTGGTAGGCCCCAGGCTCAGGATTGATGTCTTCCCTGAAATCATGAATCTTGCGTTGGCAGTTGTGTGGCCGTGCAGGGCAGGGGCTGAAGTCTGTCTCCATCCCACTTGCTCTATAATCCACTGGCCACACAGTCTGCAGGATTTACCTAGGAGCTGGGGTTTTGGGTTTACCCAAGTCTAGGAATGGGCATACACCTCTTTGATGATGGCTTTAATTAATAAATAATTTTTTTTCAGAACAGATCATTGCCTTTTTTTACTTATCTTCCCTGTCTTTGCTAAGGAAGCTATGAGCCAATCATCTGCACTCCAACGAATAATGTATGTACTAAGCATAGAGTAAGTGCCTCACTAGGGACACTTAGTGTAGTCCATGCTGTAGCTTACATCCAGGAGATGGAGAGCTATTTAGACACTCTTCAGTACTCTCTACCAAGCTTCACGTATTCCTTAAGCCTACATCCTTCTGGTGCTACAAATCCCATTCATAATGCTAACCTCTCCTCAGTCAATGCTTAACAAACTTGGCACTCCCAACTGGGTGCACAACCCTCATTCCTTATGAGATACAACCCTTCATTTTGGGTTCATAACAGCACTGCATTGATATTTGCCTCCATTTTTCCATTTGGCTGATCCACATTTTCTCCCTTTGTTCTCTCTTTCTTTGTACATACCAAGATCTTTTGTTATTTATTTTGAAGTTCTCTGTGAGCTTTGGGTTGCTTTGACTTTTGGCACTCCTAGTGTTATCCCATTGCATCCTGAACTACAGATAAGTAATTTAGCAGGCAGTAACAGCCTCTGTTACTTACTTTTCCCTATTCATCCAGTAGGCTTGAAGCTGCTATTTCCCTTTTGTATAGCTGCAGGTTACAGCCTTCCTGTAGATTCAAGCCCCTAAACTTAATGCAGCTGATTTTACCAGTAAGTTCTATGAATTCATCATCTCTTCTGCTTTCAAATCAGGAAACTTAGCTGCAAAACGTCCTTAATTTTTCACTTTATCTTTAATTGATTCCTCTTGTGACCACTTAAATTTTTAACCCAGAAGCAGATCTTCCATAAAGCACACATCTCAAAAACAACTTTACAATCGCATCAGTTCCTGATGTTTAAATTATTTGGAGAAGAACCTGTCATCTCTCACAATCAGAAATAATATGCTCTACTGCTACTAGAGAAATAGGAAATGCACATTTTCAACACACATCTATAAAGTTTGTGAGCACAAGGATGAGTAAAATAGCTCAGTGTCATGGTTCAGCCCCAGGCACCATCTGAGCACCATGCCCTGCTCACTCACCCCTCCCATGCGAGGACAGAGAAAGGCCCACAGGTTGCGGTAAGGACAGTTACTGACACAGCACCATGAGAGGGAAGCAACAACAGAGCCTGTGACAGAATACACACACCTGCTGATAACACGGAGCACTTGACTGACCCGGCACGGTGATAACACGGAGCACTGCACTGACACAACAACCGATACGACAACTGACACGATGACGACATGATGCCTGATCACACTTGGACTGCCACAAAGCCACACCAGCCACACCAACCACACCCGACCCGACCAGTCCCTTTTACAGGAACATGATATCACATGGTGTGGAAAACAACCTGTGCCAGCTCAGTCCACCCGCTGCCTGGGGAGCGGGCTCTGGCCTGGCCAGAGCCAGAAGACCCAGAGAGCTGGCTTATACCCATCTCTGTCTGCCAAGGTTTTACATTTCACAAACGACGTGTATTAAAGGACTGGTCAAGAAATGGGGAGATGGCACAACAGCATAGGGAACAAAAGAGGCTGACAAACATCAGATAGAAAGTGAAAAGAATTTGTCAAAGCACCATGTCCTCTTCAGATTCCCAAAAGTTAAATTCTACCACAGTGATTCCAAGTTAGAGAGCTATTTGCATTATAGATGCAATCACCAAGGTTTGAGTTAATCTGTAAAAGTGAGCTAGGTGGTCTTTAGCACTGTTACCCAAGCAGGTCCTCTTTTAAGTCACTTTGACCTTCAGTCTAATCACATTAGTGGCATGCAAGACCACTGTCTCCACTATATTTTTTTCTAGAGTGATATACATCGCCCCAAACTAGTATTTCCCACTTAATTTCCTGTTCACTGTTTGGATATGTAGTTACATCCTCATTTTATCTTTATAGGAGGAATGTACTTAATGGTAAACATGAAAATTCCATGCTTTCATTTAAAGAAGAGAAAAGATAAATTTCATAAGCATGATTTTCTGTCTACCTTTACTAACACTACCTCATGTCGGTAATAAGTCACCTGAAGACATTAGAACAAAAGAAAATAAAGTAGATAACAGCTTGTGGAGAGTGTTAACATCAAGGGCAGTTTCACTGACCCTAGTGGAGTTATGGCTGAATTAAGCTATGCTTTTGGAGATGGACTTCAGGTGGAGATCTGTGAAGTGTCTGTGTGATGCAGCTGATCACGGTGGGTACACAATGAATTCTTTGCTTTAAAATGTGTTTTGCTTCTCTTCTCTGGATGAGATTTTGTAAGTTTTCCAGATAAGGGTGTGATAATTCAGTAGTTATGCCTATCTCACAATTGCTGTGCCACAGTAAACATACAACTCTTGCTTCCCTCAAATCCTAAAAAGGCTGGTATTTTAAGAAGATTAATAATCATCAACCAGGACTCAGGCAATGGGTAGATACCTGTCAAGAAGAGTATGTTTTTGGTAAAAATTAGTGTGATTAATTATATTGCATTGGAACAATAACAAATGCCAGGAGAGAATGGTAAATCAAAGTTGGTTTTTGTTTGGCATTTTTTTGCAAAGGGCATGGTTTTCATCACTGCCAAACTGTACATGCTGTTGATAAGAAACAAGAGGTTGCACTGACAACTGATTACAGTTATCTAAACCAAAGTCCTTTATTTTCTGAGCCTGCTGCAAATCTGTTGAAAGACACCAGGAGAACCTAGGAACATTTGGAATGCACATGTAACTTGATAGAGGCTTTGGCATGGCATCACTCATCTGTAAAGTACCTGCTGGAAAGGGTGTTTCCACTTCCAAACCCCTGAGAACCATTTGCTTTTTGGAATTTGGCCAGTTTAAAAAAAAAACAATAATAGCTAAGGAGATTGGTGGTGCTAAGGAGATGCAGAACTTTCAGAAAGATTGTATTGCCAGGCCCCATTAAAATATATGTTTTTGTTCTGTTCTGCGCTCACTAAAGTTATGTCAACAGTTGTGGTTTGCCTTGCATCTGTACCCCATCTCTTTTAGAGACTTTTTAAGAGTCCTTGCTCAAAACCAAAAAAGCTTCCAGATTGAGTTATCTCTTGGATGTGGGTAAAGAACTCGATATTAAAGAAAGATAAAAGTTCAATTCATGTATGCAAGATGCTTGAGACAAGGAAGTTATGTTGATTCAGACACTATGAATGTTTCCAAAGCTCTACCCCATGATGCAGCTCCATCAGACTCAGAACTGTACTACTGATCAGCTCAGTCACCTAGGGAGAGGATCAAGGTTTGCTTCAGGATATCCAGGAAAAATAAATGCAGGCAGTAGGCTTTTAGAACATGACAGAGAACCTGTTATTCCCACTATGAGTAAAGCATGGGCTTCAGACCTAGATATTTTCCCACTGATATTAATGCACATCCATGTTCAGGAGTGGATCAACACTAGCCGGAGAATGTGACTGATTGCAGAGTCCTCCCCTCCCTTACCATATCCTCCCCTTTCTCTCCTTCTCTCCTCTCTTCCCTCTTTTTCTTGCTCTGTTTCTGGCCCTGCCATCAGCTCCTCTTTCAGGAGGAAAGGGGTGGGGAGAGGAAATTAATTCCCTCAGCCCCAGGGCCAAGGACCAGATGGGAGAAAGCACAGCTCTTCTTACTTCCACTCTGTTCCTGGACCTCTTGAGAAGCCAGCTCCACATAAAGTGAGTATAAAGTGCTCATTGCTACCAAAGCTCAGCCTCTGAACAACATAAGTATCATTTACTAAATATTTCAATAAGAACTACCCAGTGATATCATTTGCCATCCTTCCCAAGCCAAACGAATACAGCAAACTACAAATATTAGCACAATATAGAATCACATCTTCCTGCTAATAAAATTAATTTAGTCTCTAAGCCTGCACATCCCACACTGCTATAAGAAATGGCCACTTCTGTTATGAAATTGCAGGATTCAATGCATTAATTCTTGTCCTGAAGTATTCTGGAATTTGTTTTTTAGTCTGTCTGAGAACATCTCAGGCAAATATGCAATCTTTGCTGGGACTTGATCAAGTACAGACACAGAGGCATAAAACCTACCATTACAAGAAAGGTCTAGCTTTGCTTTGATTGCCAAAGTAGATAGCACCACAAAATTTAAGTAGGTCAGCCCCATCATAAGCTGTGAGACCATGACAATGGTTTGTTTTCCAAGCCCCATGCAAAACTTTTGGCTGCTTATGTAGAATTAATCAGAACAAGAATGGGAAAGGTTGGTCAGTAAATCTAAAAAGGTACCTCTGGCATGATTCCAGGGTTTAAAATCTTTAGGAGAAATATGTTTAAATGTTGAAAGACCATTGAACTTCTTGTTTGCCAGCTGGACTGCTTTGACTCTTTCAAAGCATGTGCAAGAGCTATTTGTCTAAGATGCCCTCGTGTCTTAATTTCCAAGGTCTTTTACCAGGACTTTTGTATTTTTAAAAAATGTATATTTGTCTTTCATTTAGGACAGTAAATGAGCAAGCTTTTCTTTGGCATAAGTGGCATCAAATAATATTTTCTTTTAACAGTGTAATTTGTAAAATAACACACGGAGATTACTCAGTTTCCAGTTCTGGAAAATAACACTTTCAGAAAGTGCTCAAAAGTCATAACTGAATTTTAATCTCCGATAGAAGATTGTGGAAAATATTGTTAATCAGATTATTCTGGATAACAAATAACTGGAATAGGCAATACCAGACTATATCTTCCCATTTTGGTGCCCATAAGACAGGAATGTTGAAATATTGGAAACGATTTAAAAAAAGCCCTAGAAAGTATCCTGAAGTTCAAGAAAATTCTTAATGCAGGAGTCTGAAAGAGCTTAATATACTTACTTTATGAAAACAATATTTGAGGGTCTGTTATACACTGAGTGCAGTATAATATTATTTCATAGAACACCCCGGGTTGGAAATGACCTCAGAAGATCATCTGGTCCAACCTGGTGTATTTCCAGTCACCAATAATAAGAGGCTATTTAATAAAGCAAGAGAAGAGACTTGGAATGATGAGGACACATTTAAGGTATCGAACAAGTTGCCCTTGAAGCAAACTGTCAGTAACTTGTTCCTGTCTGCATCTTCACCCATTAAATCAGAAGTGAATGCCTTCTCCAAAGACAGACTTCAGTCAGACTAGCCCCAGTAAAAAGGGGAAATTGTCAAAATCTAATCCATGTTGTGACATACAGAAATATGACAAGAACTTGAGGTATCAAGAGCCAGTAGTCCATACAAGGCAATTAGTAAGTCACGAGCAAGGTGCAGCATTGCAATTCTCCTCTTATTCAGTGCCTGCCCTACTAAGAGCAGAGAGCTGGGTAAGGCCAAGGTCTCACCAAAGAGCTTCCTGGCTTCTCTCAGTACTGTGTTCATCTGCTGGTTTGTACAAGAGGGGAGCAGATGGACTCAGCCCAATGGAGGGCTGTGATCATGCTTCACTAGTCCCTGACAGTTTTGGAAGCCATTATTGTGGTTAGCAGTTCTCAGTCAGGTGTGTGACTCTTGGGTGATAGATGGCCTGGGTATGTTTTTAATTAACAGCAAGGCTGGATTTAAGAAAACATCTGTAGCTTCTGGACCTAAGTTCAGCTAGTGGGACACCTGGATGGTAAAGTAGGGACTCACTCGCAAGCAAAGAGACGTGCCAGAGCTCTAGCTCCTCATATAGGCTCTCCACCTGGTCCAGGTGGTGTGAGAAAGAGCTATATAGTCACTTCACCGCTCCTGACAAGTTTGATGGCATTGGCTCAGTAGGCTGAGACATTCCAAAAGGCTACTTGACAGTACTGATGTCTTGATTGTTACACACTTGGGCTCAGGGCTGTGTCAGCTGACCTCAATCATGGCATAGTCTCACACAATACTTGAAAACAGGATTTCTTGAGCATTGCAATAAGCTTCCCTGGAGGACTGGAAACAACTCAGACCTGAAAGCTAATTGATGTGTGTTGTGTGAAACACTAGCTTTGGGCTTTGTGGCAGGGTAAGAGGTACTGCTAAGACTCAAGAAGCAAAAGTAGAATATATAACCCCAAGAGTCGTTTCCTGCTCTAGAGAAAATGGTCTGAGGCAAATATGGCTGGAGCAAAAATGGAACATTATGGAGCTTCCTCCCAGAAGCACTATTGAGCTGTTTTGCAGGAAGAGCCTACCTAAGTTGTGGTGTTAGATCTTGGTTAAAACAGTGAAGAGGTGTGTCTGGCATGTCTTGGATTTAGATTGTCAGCAATGACAAGCAAATATGTCAGTGGCCCTAGTGAAGGTGATTTCTCAGTGACATAAAACAGCTAAACTCTACCAAATTCTGCTTACAGCATTGTATGTTCAAGTTACAGGAATTGATGCCTTGATGTGTAGACATAGTTCTGTGGTCTGTACATCAGCTTTAGAGGAAAATCCCCTAGGACTTGTCAGTATGTGAGCAGGGTAAGTTACCATTGCTCCAAGGAACTTGAATATCATGTTCAGTATCTCAGTTATTTAAAAAAAAAAAAAAAAGGAGTGTGTACGTGTGGTTATGAGCAGATACGTTTCTGCTGCCTTTAGGGAAAGAATGATTAGCAGCACAGCAAAGGTCACGAGAGCTGCACTCTGGCAGATGCCCAACAAACACAGTAATTCAGAGGAGGGGTTCTTCCTCACCACACCAGAATGGCATGTGGGCTTGGTAGAAGCACCTTCTTGAAGGAGGTGAGGTGGTGGATTTGATGTATGTAGGAAGGCAGCAACACTTTTTCCTGTCTTGAATAAATCCCATGTGAAGTCAATAGCATCTCATAGGTCAGGTACCTGGAGGAGATAGAGATGTGTCTGCCACACTCTTTATGAGATAGGAATGGAGAGAGTGTGGAGATGTGGAGAGTTTTGTATTCTGTAATGTGCTGTAATTTTAAAGAGATCTAGTATCAGGTGGAAGATTGTGAAGACACAAAACCCCTTTCTGATATGCAAAATAGGTTTAGGGATGGTAATTAAGAAGCTAATTTTAATTTTTAATTTTCACAGTTTATCCCTGGCCAGCAATTAAGCACCATGCAGCCACTTGCTCACTCCCCCCACTGACAGGATGAGGGAGAGAATCAGAAGAGTGAAAGTGAGAGAACTCATGGGTTGAGATAAAAACAGATTAATAGGACACACAAAAAGAAGAAGATAATATTAATAAATATTAATAATATGTACACAAACCAAATGAACAGCACAAATTCTCTCCACCTGAAGTGAATGCTGCACAAGATCATCCCACTTGCTGGACAAGATCCCCCAAACTACCCAGCCTCTCAGCTGACACTTGCAAGCAAAGCACAACAAGGAATTCATTCGCCACTTCCCATTGGCAGACAGGTGTTCAGCCATCACCCTAAACTCGATGCTGCTGGGCCCCTCAGCCCCATAGCCCACCACCAGTTATAAACTGAACATGACACCATATCCCTGTGGCCATTTGGGGTCAGCTGCCCTGGCCTTGTCCTCTCCCAGCTTCTTGGTGCTCCCACATTCTTATTGGCATGGCAGGATGAGAAGCTGAGAAGTCCTTGACTGCTTGGCAGCAACTAAAACGTTACTGTGTTATCAAAATTCTTCTCATCCTACATCCAAGCACATCACTACTCCAGCTGCTAGGAAGAAAATCAACTCTACCCCAGCTGAAACCAGGACAATAATGCTGTTACTTTATGTCAAAATATTTCAAGTAATTTATATTACTTTGGCACAGTTGGACTTTAAATTCAAAATTCCCAATACGTTTTCAGGTGTATTCATCATGTTTTTTTGCATTTTTCTCTCCATGCCCATACTCAGTTAACATGGTGCAGTACTGGGGAAGGGTTATCTGTGTGTACTATTAAATAACTCATTCCGAACTACTGACACAGTCAGATGAGGTAATTATGCATCAACTAATTCCTCAGTTCTGTGATGGTTTCTGCTCTTAATGCCAAGATGTTTGGCTAATGGCTTCTCAGAGCATGGCTTCCTGGGGTGCCTCAGAGAAGGACCCAGCAGCCAGGACCCATCTCACCTCCAGCCAAGGGGCAGCGAGGCAGCCCCATCCCCAGGCAGCTCCTGGGGGATGGGGACAAGCTGAGGCCAGGCTAGGAGCCCACAGGTCTGGGATCTGGGTTGGGATCAACAGGGCCCATGGGCAGGCATAAGCTGGGCTGTACCACTGCAGGACCCGTGCCTCTGCTGGGAATCCAAAGTGTTGGTTTCAAAGCAGCTTCCATGGGAGGGAGTGAGCCCTGGCTATGGCCTCCCCTCTCAACAGGGGGTGTCCTCATAGTCACACAGCTCTGGTGCCCGAGGTGCTGGATGTTCAGGGGGGAGGGGCTGTGCAGGGGTGATGCTTGCAGGGTCCCAGTGTGCATCAGGAGTTCCCATGCAGCTGTGTCTGGGGGCCATGCAGCTCTGTGACTCAAGAGGTTGGTGGGCCTGTCCCCAGTGGCTGGTGAATCATTACAGAGTCTTGGGCAGTTGAGGGGCAAGGGAGTCAAGGCATCTCTGAAGAACTCTGGGACCATGGGAGGAGTTGGAGGTGCCCCTGAGGGGCTTCATGCCTGTGCAGAGGGGTTCAGTTGCTGCTGAAGTGGTTGGGACCCAGGGTCAAGCAGGTGGTGGCTGGGGCCTTGGGGCTCTCAGCCTGAAAGCATGGCAGAGCTGAGTTCTGTAGTGCTCAGCACAGGGTTCAGGGTGGCCCAAGCTAGTGGTGGGGTGTCAGGGGCTCCCCACGAGGTGGCAGAACAAGGTTTCAGCTTCCAGGGTCCATCCCACTGGCCCAGCCAGGAGTGGGGCAGCCCAGGGAGTGGCAGACCATGGACAGACCTGTGACAGCAGGGAGGATCAGACACAGCCCATTGATCACTAGGCAGGTCCATGGCAATGAGGCAGGTCCAAGGTCAAGCTGGGAAGTCAAGTTGGTGGGTCAGGGACAGGGTCCAGCTCCAGATCAGCAACAGCCTGTGGCCCAGCACAAGCTGGGCTGCCAGGCAGCAAATGCTGTAGCTCTGGCAAAGGCAAAGCTCTGGAACCTCAACTTAGAAACAGATCACTCCAGGAAAGGGACACCATCCATGGCTTCCCTGCAGCACCATGGTGACTAGGACACATCTCCAGTGGGAAGGGAGCCACTCCCAGCTGTGTGGTTTGTAAGCTGGCACCGAGCCCCCGGTAGTCAAATCCTCAGGAGGGGCAGATGCCTTCAGAACCCTTACTTGGGTTTTCTCAAGGTAGCTTTCACTTAGATTCAAACAAATGCTTTTTTTTTTTTCAGCACCATGATGTTTTTCTTCAGTGTCATGTTTATCTGTAACATTTGCATCAATATTTCTGTTATCTTGTCTCTGGAGCTTCTAGAGACAGTGTTCCACGTGAGTCCTTCCCATGGGTTGCAGATCGTCATGAACTGCTCCAGTATGGGTACTTCTTTGGGATGCAGACCTTCAGGACCAGACTGCTCCAGTGTGGGTCCCCATAGGGCCACAGGTCCTGCCAGCAAACCTGCTCCATCCTGGGCTTCCCACAGAGTAACAGACTCCTTCAGATGCATCCACCTGCTCCAGTGTAGGGTTGCCCATGGGCATCAGGTGGGTATCTGCACCCCCATGGACCTCCATGGGCTGCTGGAGGACAGCATGTCTCACTGTGGTCTTCTCCATGGGCTGCAGGGGTATCTCTGTTCTGGTGTCTGGAGCTCCTTCTCCCCCTCCTTATGCACTGACCTTGGTGTCTGCAGAGTTGCTCTTCTCACATATTCTCACTCTTTGACTGCAACTGCTTTTGGTGTTACACAGGTTTCTTTCCCCTTCTTAACTGTTACCCAGAGGTGCTGTTACCATCGCTGATAGCTCTTTCAGACATAGGGAATATAGCTCACAGAAACCACCCCTGTAGCCACCCTGCTACCAAAATCTTGCCAATACAATCTCTTTAGATATTAAATACATACATGTATGAATAGGCATAATGTACAACCTTAAACACATGTATACCTAGATTGTATGAAGTTACTGTAAATCCTGAACCAGGTTACCTGCTGTATCCATATATTCTCAAAGCAGTTCTAGTAAGGAGCATTCAAAGTTTCTGTGTTACAGCAATATAACAACTATCCTGTGAATGATTGATAGGATTATAATCTACCACGTAACACCAATATTATAATCATATTCTTGTATTGTGACTGTGGTGCTCCGTAAAAAGCAACAAATTTGGAATGAGCATATGACTCTGAAATTACGTTCTCTGAGTGTCATCCATTGCTTTGTGAATAACAAGGTGAGGAGCAAACATCTCAAGCTGCAAACACTTCATACGACTATAACCTGATGATGCCCCTTTGCTATAGCAAACTGTGAAACTGTCTATATTCCATTGACTTTCCCCATTCCACCAATCTTGAAATTCCTCCCTATGTGGTGTCTCTTCAGCATTTCCCTGCTACCGTGTTTACACTCAGTTTCTAGGCTGCCTGCAGCTGAAAGAGGTGGCAGGGTTTGTCCTCCAGCTGGAAAGCACCCTTCCTACTTTTGACACCATCTCATACTTCACTGCCAGTTCTGTGGAACCTGTTCTGTGTTTGTTCCTGGCCCAGCCATACTGCCATACAGCTTAGCCCTTGCCCTATGTTTAGTGATGTCTCCAGGCTTTTTGATTTCGTCACTGTCTTACACAATGCTTTTACTTCTCAATCTTCTCCAGAAATCTGAAATCACTTATTCAGTCTCTGTAACTTCTAGTTTACTGCCGTCTTCTCCATGGATGTTTAAGCTTCTTGTAATTCCTCCACAGTGCTTACGATTGATTTGCATTATCCACCCACCATGCAGAGGGTTAACTTTTGCATTACAAGTTATTTGTGTGGCACATTGTCTCCAGGTTACCTGAGCTACCTCCTGTGCAGAGCTTTCTTTTTTATCCAGGTAACATCTGACTTGGTTTGCACTTTGGGTATTTATTTTTTTAACTTAGCTATCGCTTTCTCCACAACTAGTTCAGTTTCATGGAATCAGAATGATTTGGGTTGGAAGGGACCTCAAAAGATCACCCAGTCCAACCCGCCTGCCAGAGCAGGATCATGTAGATTAGATCACAGAGGAACGTGTCCAGACGGGTCTTGAATGTCTCCAGCAAAGAAGACTCCACAACCTCTCTGGGCAGCCTGTGCCAGAGCTCCACCACCATCACAGGTGAGGGTGTTTTCCTTTAGCCAAGTGTGTGTGCCTTCAAGAGGAAAACATGTATTATCAGCATGCAGATCTGTATCAGCCAACATACCAGCTGTCAAAACTCTTCCAGTTAGTGGGTTACAACAGTTAACATAGGCTGAGTAGAACTGGAGGCCACAGTCTACCTGTACAAACATTCTTGCCCTGCTGCAAAGGTGTCAGCTATGTTTAAAAACTGGCATTGGATGGATTTAAAAAAAAAAGAATGTAAGTAATAATGGATATATTACATGTTCCTGACACAGTGTTCAACTAAACATGGACATGTGCATCACATGAACAACTAGGGTATTTGTGGAGTTGTGGGATAATGGTTCAACCAAGGCCTGAGGTAGTGTTTTCCCTTTTGCGAATCTCAACATTCCATTTTCCAACTGGAGTGTTTTTAAACTCCATCTGTTTTCCAACTTTTGTCTGTTCAGTAACAGGGAAAAGAAGTTTTGATATAATGGAAAACGTCATTAACAGGTTAACTTTCAACTTCGCCTTGAACTTCTTAAATGACTGATTAACTTACTTCCTGACAGTTTATAGAAGAAATGAGGGTTGTAAACAGGACTGCTTACTTCTTTCTTATCACTTAAGTATCTGTTTAATTTATTCATCACTCACACACTAACTGCCTAGAAACAAGGCAGGGTGAAGTGCTCACAACCATGAATTCCACAAAGTCGTGCACTAGACACGAATCAGGATAAAGGCCAAGAAACCACGAAGCCCTAAAGCTGTAGTCAACAGTTCAAGTGCATTTGAACTGTTTGAAAGTGCAACAGTACAGGCATTTTCCACTAAAGGGGCTTTCAGTGTCCCATGAGCATGACAGTGTTTGTATACAGTCAACTTTGCTTTTCCAGCCCAAATAAGCAGCTTCTCTGTTTGTTTTTTTGTTTGTTTGTTTGTTTTGTTTTGTTTTTCTTTACCAGTGATGAGAACAATCCAGGCAAATCCAGAAGGAGGCCTGAACTTAATATCAGATGTGAAACCTGTCTTTGAGCTTCTCTGAACACTCAGCCAACATTACTGTCTCTGAAATGGTTAAAAAAAAAAAAGAAAAAATAGTACCTAATGTCATCTAGTCTCAGTCTCTTCTGTGAACTAACACAGACTATGACAAACTTAAAAAAAAAAAACCAACAAAACCAAGCAACACCCTCTGCTCTCCCCAAAATAGATTAAAAGTCCACTTTGTATGTTGGAGGTTGAAGGAGCTCTCAGGAATCTCTTTCAAACATGGATACAGTTCTATATACTCTAAAGCATTTAGTGCAAAGATATATGAAGAACTACATGAGGACTGACCCTTGCCATAAGAAAAATATGTCACTGCATTAATGACAGCAAGGAAAAATTTCTTCCTGTCTCTGTAATATTGTCCTTATTAAAACAACCAGCTGTATTAGTGTTGCTCTGTAGCAAATCCAATTTCCATGTCCATGAATCTAGCTGAGTTAATAAAAAGATTTATATTTACCCTTGATATGTGAAGTGTGAGTCTACTAATTACTCTGAGAAGAAGTTCCTTCTTGTAGTGTAATTCTCTGGCTTGTGTAATCATTCTTTGGGGCCTTCTTATTGCTGGAGTATTGGGCGATGGCAAAGCAGGACAGTCTCATGAAAACTCCTCTCGGTCTTTACACAGGATATCAATGATGCTTTAGTACCCTTGATTACTTCTCCTTGAGCTTTGGGAAGTCTACAGCAAAATTGAGATACCACAGTTCGATGTGGTGTTTATCACAGCTGTAACAGGGAGAAGCTACACTAGAAGCTTCCAAAGGGAAAAGAAAAAAAACACCAAAACCCAAACATATTTAATTGTCCAAAGTGATCTCCAGGGTGATCTCTTGTGACCAAATGGCATACAGTAACACCAGAAGGAGGAGACACATGGTTGTTCTTCATAGAGGAGGCCAGAAGGGCTGGTTAGATGTGAATAAAGCTGGTAGTTGGCATATTGAAAGGCTGGATGACATGTAGGTTTGCAAATTTGTGCATAGATCTCACACTTCATCACACTAATCATCACCCAAGATGATTAGCTCTGCCAAGTGCCAGTGCCTTTGAGTTGTAAGGAAGATATTTTATTGAATCAGTGATATTCTTTGAGGATTTTTCATGGCATGAGGGTGCAGGAGCTCAGTTAGTGGTGTGACTGATGTTTCTGTGCTATGTTCGCCGTGCAGAGCGGAAGAGCAAAGCATCAATACCATAAGACGCAGCACATCTTGTGTGTTGACCAGAGAAGACATCTGAACACAATGCTCATTCCTCTGGACTCAGCAGCTGCATCGCTGGTCAAAGACCACTTGCCGTTTCTGTTATTGCTCTGGCTTTGCCATTCTACAAATACATCCACAGACACTGCCTCCAAGATGCTACTGTTTTAGAGCTGCTTGCATGATGGCTAGTTATGGCTGAATTAATTTCACAGCCTTTCAAAAATTTATTTTTCAAGTGCTGTGTGATCCTTCTAAAATGTCATGGTAATCTGTTAAATAGAGCTGTACAGTTTGGACTCTGAACTTATTTTGTTAGATGCAATGGTTGTAAGTTTCCAATTAACTAAAAATTAAGCATTAACTGAGATCCCTTAATTGAAAAAATATTAAAACATTGTAATTAATTTTTGGAATTAGAAATTAGTAAGGAAGTACTAGTAATTAGTTCCCATAAAGTTGTACCTTGTCTTTCTTTCTAAATGTTTGTAATGCCTAGAGCCTTTCTTAAATCACTCAAGCGTGACGATTTCTTTCAGCCACATTAACTTTCTGTAGCAAGTGTTACTGAACTTGTTCAAGTATAATTTGCTTATGTTATGCCTTTTTGCTTACTCACATGACTAAAGTACTTTTCTCTCCACGCAGTAGCATTACTAAGTCCTCGGGTTACAGAGAAACATGCTGGGAATACAGATTATAGCTTTCATATTTTGTTTCTGTGGGCTAGGAGCTGCTATTGCTGCTACTGCCTCGAATGAGTGGAAAGTCACCAGTCGAGCATCATCTGTTATCACTGCGACCTGGATTTTCCAGGGTCTTTGGATGAACTGCGCCGGCAACGCGCTGGGTGCTTTTCACTGCAGACCTCACCTTACTATCTTCAAAGTAGAAGGTAAGTGAGTGTAATTTAACTGGAACATATGGAGAGCTGTGCGTATTGCAAAATGTGAGCCCGAGGAGAAAAAGATTATTTTGCCGTGTGCAAGAGATTATGATTAAAACATTGTGATGAGTATAAGCAAGAGATATTCTAGGCAGAATATCAGAAGCAACTTTGTAGGAATGTTATGTATTCCAAAAAAGACAGTAAGATCTATTCTGTGGTTGGTAGTATGTGATAAGTGTACTGGACCAAATTCCAGTAAATACGCTATCAGTAACAACCCACTGTTAGCAGGGAGATGGACTAAGCTGTCTATTTCCATGTAAAAATGAACGTCCCGCTTGCTGGATGGGGAGAGGCTGAAAGATAACAAGGTCTGTGACAGCTATTGGTACTCTTTCTAGTGTCCAGGGAAATGAGATAGCAAAGAACCATGTCCACAAATACTATGCAAATATTCACATGCCAGAAATTAATTGCACGTGTATATACTGTCTGTATCACAGGCTAATATTTTAACTGGAGAGATCACAGGTGTGCTGTATTGCAGTGTCCATTTTAACGGAAAATGTTGGGTTTGGAAGGCACGTAGCAGAGCTTAAAAACAAACGGGGGCTTCCTGCTGCCTTGTATCAGGAAGGGGTTTTCTCAGAGAGAGGAACTAGCTACAAGCCTAATACACAACGTGGTTGTGCCCTGTGTATAAAGCAGAGAATGAAGAAGTTTGTTGTTCTATTTGTTGTTAAGCCTTGAGACAGTGGGCAAGATAGTGTTTTCAATGAAACTGTATCCAAGCACTCACGAGGCTGAGGGCAGAGGGAAGGGAGCAGCTTTCTCCTGGCTGTGGGCAGCGCACGAGCAACATGGAGTCAGAAAAGCAGAGTAGGAAAAACTGTACTATGACACTGGTATTTTAGAGAACCAGAGAAGAAACCCAGGCTAGACAGAAGCACTCTTCCAGAGCTTTTGTGAGATTATAAGATGCTGACAGCCGTATATCCGCCCGAGGAAGATATAAAACGTACTGCTGCATGGTTGTTACTGTGCTGCATAAACAGGGTCATACACACACCCTGCACGCACTTGGAAATGTGGGGATGTCACAGATCCATACCTTTTCTTGCTTCTCATGTCCCTCTGCGTGCCGGGACATACAGATCAACTCTTACCTATACGGAGGACTTTGAGATAAAGCTCACTTCAGTTTTGCACACATTTTATCACACCCTGCTCCAAGTCATCAGAAATTGCGTGTAAGGGACATGAATGGCTAAGAACAGTTTTGCTTCTTTCAAAGAATGCTGTTCATCAGAAAGTACTTAAAAAGCATAGAAACTCACACATATACTTTAAAAGTATTATATATTTGCAAATAATAATTTTTTATTGTTTCTGANTAGTAGTACAAAAGCTGCTTTCAGAGTAACAGCTGTAATCCATTTCCTGTTTTGTGTTGTTACTATTGCTTTGATTACTGGTGGATTGAAATTGAGTAATCAAAATATGCGTCACTGTACATGCATCCCTTAAATGTATACTTAAGCATGTGAGTAAGATTTTGCTTATTTCCTGTTTAGAGTAACATCGACAAGAAATTCCTAGCCAGTCAAGGTAGCACATTCTTGTTGAAGGGAGAGAGTAGCAAGCTGCTGTACTGACATTTAGGAAGTCTAATTTTAACCCGCCGCTGCACACACCAGCAAAGGGTAATGTTACATGTAGCATAAACACTACTGGGAAAGAGGGAGGTATTTTGTTTGGAAAACCTGCTAAACATAAACTCCTGGTAATCCAAGGAAAACAAGAGTTCAACAGGGAAAGAGAGCTTTGCACTCTCACTCCGTCCTACATTGTAAAACAATAAAACGCTCTGATTGAAGATGTTACGAACTCTTATCTCTGTCCTCAGAGCTTCAATATATTACCATTATTGGCATACTGACATCAGGGTGGGTTGGCAATATAATTTTTTCTTCTGCACGTTTATGATTTTATGGAATGTATTTGCAGTTTGTACTATAGCCAAAGATAACTCTGTTATACATGCTTCCCACTCCATTCCTACCTTCCCATCTTGAGGCTCCCCCCATAGAAGTATTAGCAATAAATAACATAAGCCACTTCTACTCCAAAGCAGGTCTATCTATCATTGAAGTTTTGATTGACTTTTGGGGGCATTTTGCGGGAACGGCTTCTACATCAGCTCTGCGAAGTTTTAAGATTTTATTTTTTCCCCCTATTGAAATTACAATAAAGAAAAATCAGAGCCCAGGGGCCTTTCTCTGAGCAGGATTACCCTGTGGTCATTGGCAGATGTAGGTCTATATCAAAGCTGACTTTTCAGCAGAAGGTTTAGCTGTGCTAACAGGAACGGAACCGAGGCAGTAAGAGCTCAGCTTCTCCAATGCAGGCCCCATACAGATCTTGAGGGTTTCATGTTTCTGGAAGTCTGAGTTAGCATGGCCCCACTGCTAACAGTATCCAAGCTAGCTGGGCTGTTGCCAGATGTACATGTATATTCACTTGTATGGCCACATATATGTTTACGTGTACAGCCACACATACTCTGCTGCAGTGACTGAAACGTTCAGATGAAACAGCCCGGGGGTGTACGACATATTTGCTGTAGCACGAATAGCCATAGTGTTGCAGCAACAGTCTTTTAAGGCAATGTTTGTGGGAAGAAGTAATATTTTTTATTAAATCAACTGCTTTGGGAAAAGTATGCAACCAAGTCATTCATCAGATCTAACACAAATATGGTGAGCTTCGAGCTAAATATTGTCTGCAAACATTACATTAATTTAATTACAATTATCAGTGGACCAGATACACTCATGGAAAATATGACGATAAAAACCAAGAGACTGTTACACAGAGACACAATATTGCTTAACAAAGCCACTAACCTCTGATTAAGCTTTCATTCCATATCAGTATGAAAGACCCATAAAGTACCTTCATAAGGTGAGCCTGGGAGCTGGAGTCAGAGCTATCGTGGACTCCAGAAAGATACCGACTTTTTGTAGCAGTTTCCACCCATGCTATGTCCTGCTAACTCCTCAATGCTCCACAGCCAGTAGTTACCTCTCTTCTCATTCACCTCATGCTTATCATTGTGTTGGGTTTGTGTGGCAAGGTTTTGGTAGCAGAGGGGCTACTAGGGTGACTTCTGTGAGAAGCTACTAGAAGCTTCCCCCATGTCTGATAAAGCAAATGCCAGCTGGCTCCAAGATGAACCCACTGAGACCACCAGCAATAGTGGTAGTGCCTCTGGGACTAGTTAAGAAGGGAAAAAAAACTGTGCAACACCAGAATCAACAGCAGCCAGAGAGAGGAGTGAGAATATGTGACAGGACCAACTCTGCAGACACCAAGGTCAGTTCATAAGGAAGGGGAGAATGTGCTCTAGATACCAGATAAGAGATTCCACTGCACCCCATGGAGGTCCATGGTGGTGCAGATATCCATCTGCAACCCATGGGCAGCCCTACACTGGAGCAGGTGGATGCACCTGAAGGAGGCTGTGACTCTGTGGGAAGTCCATGCTGGAGCAGGTTTGCCAGCAGGACCCCTTGGAAAGAGGAGACAATGCTGAAGCAGGCTCCTGGCAGGACTTGTGACTCCATGCGGACCCATGCTGGAGCAGTTTTTCCCAAGTCAAGTCCTTTTTGCCTGTGACAATAACTGCTGAGTGATCTCTCCTTGTCCTTATCTCAACTCATGAGCCTTTCATTATATTTCCTCATCCCTGCCCAGCTGAGGAAGGGAGTGATAGAGCAGCTTTGGCGGGGGGGGGGAGGATCTTGCTTCCAGCCAGGGCCAACTCACCATAATCATCCTGAATTATTCGAATCCCCAAATTCTCCAGATTTGACAAGAATTAGCTTTTCAGTTTCTAACACTGCTTAGTCACCTTATTTAAGCATTTTGCTTTTGGTCATGTGACAGAGAGCTGTTTTGTGCACGTAAAATATGGAAGTGTAACTGCAATGTGCCAACACCCCCTTCCTATGAGACTTCCCTAGTCTGCAAGGCAGCTCCTAGGTTTCTTCAAACAATTAGGTCAGCATTTGGCATGCTTAGCCTATGATGTTTTTTCATGACTCCTCTGCACTCTATGGTTTTCCATGCCACACATTCAGGGAGTTGTACCAGAAAGTAGAACTGTGTTTCCTTGAATTTTTGCTTGTTCCAGCCTTGGATCCTCTGCTGGCATCTCTTAGTTGGGCCAGTGCCTGTTTTGATGGAACCAAGTGGGGCAAGTAGTGCTGTCCTGATGGTAGCCCATGAGGAAAGAATACTGCCCAGGCACTGTCGGTAGACAGTTTCATGGAGCTGCTGATGTAATGCAGCTACAGGGTGGAAGGAAGATGAAACAAGGCAACGGCTATTGAGAACCTGTACCCAAAATGGTCTTGCATAGTCAAACTCCATGTGAGTTCATCTGGGTGTGGGGAGCAATTCCAGCCATGCTTTGGAGTGAACTTTCCCAGAAGGCTCAACCTAGAGTGGGAAAGGACTGACAGGAGAGTTTCCCTTCCTAAACAGAAACTCACTGCCAGGGAAAACATAGTAGCCATTTGCTTGCTGCCGGTTGACAGTGAGACAGCCAGATATCTGCGGGTCATCCAAACCCGGGCTTCTCCTGATCCCCTGAGGAAGGAACTTAGTGCTAAATCCCCCAGCTGCCATTGCTCTGTACACGAGTGGGGTTGCACAAGGAACAAGCAGAGTGAGGGCTGGGGCATGACAATGCCCTCCTATCCCCACTGCCTACCTGCTGCCCACTGCCTGCCAAACAGTCATGCCCTGCCCGCACCTTGCCCATTACATGTGGCACACTCCCTGCCTGTTTTCCATCCACTGCTGGTTCTCCTCCAGCTTGCTGCCTCTCACAGAATCACCAGGGTGGAAAAGACCTTTAACATCATTGAGTCCAACCGTACCTGTCCTCTCCTAAACCATATCCTCAAGCACCTCATCTACCTGTCTGTTAAATACACCCAGGCATGGTGACTCAACCACCTCCCTGGGCAGCCTGTTCCACATCCCAACAACTCTTTCGGTGAGGAATTTCTTCCTAACATCTAATCTGAACCTGCCCTGGAGAAGTTTATGGCCATTTCCCCTTGTCCTGACACCTGTCACTTGGCACAAGAGACCAACACCCACCTCTCTACAACCTCCTTTCAGGTAATTGTAGGCAGTGACAAGGTCTCCCCTCAGCCTCCCCTTCTCCACCTAAACACCCCCAGTTCCCTCAGCTGTTCCTTATAACGTTTGTTCTCCAGACCCTTCACCTGGACCCGCTCCAGGACCTTGATGTCCTTCTTGCAGTGAGGGGCTCAGAACTGGACACAGTACTCGAGGTGCAGCCTCAGCAGTGCCGAGTACAGGGGCACAGTCACCTCCCTACACCTCCTGGCCAGCCGTTTCTGATACAGGCCAGGATGCCGCCGGCCTCTCTCCATCCACTGCTCGGTCCCAGTCCGCTGGCAGCCGCCTCAGCCTTCTCTCCGCCCGCCGCTCGGTCCCTCCCGCTGGCTGCGCGGTCCCGTCCGCGGGAGGCGAGCGCGCTCCTCTCTCCATGGTGCTGCAGGCGCGGCCCCGGGGAAGCCCGGGCAGAGCCCGGGGGCGGGTGCCGCGCCGCTCCGGTGGCGGCCCCAGGCTCCCTCTCGTCCTGAACAGGCAGAGAACGTCGGGCCCGGGATCCTCTGGGTGAGTGACCGCAGGACAGGAGCGGTTTAACTGTACCCAGAGCCATGGCAAAGCTGCAAGGGGGTCAAAAGGGGACAGAGACAGGCTGCCGGCTGGTGGATGGACAGTGAATGGACGTAGCCAGCAGCAGGAAGGGAGACATCCACCAACGAGGTCTTCGGAAGACCACTGAGGCCTCCGCCGAGCGGTACTACACGTAGTCAAAGGGAAAGGGTCGCAGGGGCCCGATGCTCAGGTCAGGGGATAACTTTGCCCAACAGCTTTTGGGCAGCAAGGAAATTCCTCTAGGAAAAACGCTAACTAAGAAGGAGGGGGATGGGGCTGGTCTGTGTTCAACACACTGAGCCACCCCTCCGGCAAGTGTTTCTGCCTAATGAGTAAAATACCCATTTGCTGATTGAGAGCAACGTTAAAGCAGCATTGGCAAAGTTGCATCAATTTAAACAGAAATGCACTCCAGGAGCAGCAGTGCACCCTTGGGAACGGTAACCATGAGACACATCCAGGATTCCTCTCAGAGTTTTGTGGCTTAACTCCAAAGCGCTCTCCATCGCTCTGCAGGCAGAAGGGTCACTGTTGGGACAGGTTGAAATGCTGATTCCAGCACTTCTGTGTATGCAGAGAAACAGGGTTGCCAAGCTCATGTCCTCTGTTCTGAGAACAGATGGTTAGTCCTGCTCTCTGCTCAAACAAGGTAGCCTAAAACATGTTTGGTCCCTAGAAGAAGCTGTTACGGTCATGAGATGCCATGCCACTATACAGCAAATGTTGTTGGAATCTCTTTTATATAGCATATTATTGTCTAGCCTCTCTCATTCCCCCCACCCCCAAAGGTGAAAGAAGAAAGCAAATTAAACAGTTTAGCCTAGGTAGGAGATAGTCTGAGACATATTAGGGTTGTTTCAAGTAAAGGAAGGGATTGATCCATATGCAGCAGAGCGGGTGTTTGACCTAGCAGCCTGTGGAAGCACTGATATGAACTAAAGGAGGTCTTAACTCCTAAGTATGCAAAAGTTTTTCCCTTAGGGAGCTGCAGCAGCAGCTTTGAAGTAGATCCAGAGCAAACCCCAGGGTTTCCATTGGCAGGGTAAGTTCCAGAGCCCAGGAGTCCTTCAAGAGGCAGGACAACTCTATGAAACCTGGATTTTTGGATGTTGGAGCTTAAACAGGTTAGACATTTTAGAAGCGGTTCACAAGGAATCCAAGCTGCCAAATTTTGTTTGCTCTTTAAGTTATTTGTTTCTAAGATTTTAATCTATATGTGCTGAAAATTCATTAATCTAAACCACAGTGAATCACTATTTACTGCTATTTGCTGTGAAGACGGTCTGGCTCTGGCCAATTACTTGAGCCGTAATAGTTCAGAGCTATGGGGCAGAGTGGAAAGAGGTGTGCCTACTGGGGGATCTGCAGCCACCAAGATAGACAAAGGAGTCCAGGAACTGCAGGACTAGACTGCACAGGGCCAGATAGAAAACACCGAGGTTGGAGGCTTTCACAGGAAGCTGCCAGTTTTGGAGCAGAAGCTGATGGCAAGTTACAAAGGACAGACTCTGACACTGCTTTAATATCTGCAGGATTCCAGGAAAACATAAGACATTGCAGACCAGCCATCCTTTTTAGCTCTTATGTACACCAGGAAATTTGACAGCATCCCTGCAATCCTCTTGTGCTCTAAGCCTTCTCTCTTCCCACCTCTGGACAAGGGTAGGGGTTGCTGTGGTACTGAGTTCTTTTTCATGACCTGGACAAAAGTAATGCTGCCCTTGCTTCTTTTCAGCCATCCATATGGTTTTTTTCATGGCAGACAGTCCTCTGGAGCTGATCTTCATTTGCAGAAAATCAGCGAGGGAATCTGGAAGGTGCAAAGTGCGGCTACTTGCTAGCGTGGTTCCCATGCAGCTGGTGTGAGGATGGGAATGCAAAGCTTGTTTTTGGGGCATTAGTAACAAAGCTCTTTCATCTTCTAATACTCAGCCAGGATAGATTGTTATCTCTGCTTTGCTTTTAGCTTTCTTTGATTACTCCTACATAGCAGCAGAGAGTGTACTGTAAAATGAATAGGACTCAGCAGTAATTGGTATGCAGCCAATGTCTTAAAATACCTCTGTTCAAACAGGTTTTGTACCCTGGTCTGCTTTGTGAGCACTGAGGTGGGTGAGGGGAGCTTCCCTGGTGTGGAGGAGCCTAGGGCCAATGTACCTCTTCTAATCTTTTTTTCAGCCGTGCTACAATCAGAGCTTCATTCAGAGTTACACAGATACAATCCATTTCATTTTTACAAGACCTTGGAGTGGGAGGGGAGAGAAGACCTGGCAAAAACAGCCACCGTGGGCGGAATGGTGAGAGAAAGAGACTGGAGTACAAATCATCATGATTTCGGAATTCACACTGCTGAGATTTAAGATTTTCTATCTGTAGCCTTCTAACACATATGACATTTTGAGGGAGTGGTGCAAGGGGAGGGGAGAGAGGCTGAGCAGCACATAGCTTGGGAATGGGAATGGAGGAATGAGTGTAACCAATGGGCATGAGATGAGAGATTGTACAAGAAAATTGAAAGGTACAAAAAAATCTCTTCTGTGGATACCATATGGAGTTGGCTGGGTGAGTTTGAATTAAGTGCCAAATCAATGGAGAAAACAAGTCACTACACAGACAGTAGGTATATTAAATCCTCAATGCAGGTGTTGTCTCATGGCACTTACACGGTTTTGCAATGTCAAGCAAGGTGACAGATGAACGCAACCCTTTTAATGTGCACCAGGGGTTCCTCTCCATTTCCCACAAGCATTAAGTCCTGCAGCGTCTGATTATCCTCATAGGCCTTTGAGAAGTGGTTTAGAGGATGATCAACATAACCTCTTGGGTGTTTCACTGATTCAAACAAAATCAAATGCTTGGAGCAGAGGTGTTACCAGGGATGTTACTGAGGGCTTCAGATTCTCACTTTTTCAGGTACTTATTCCTTGACTCAGTCCTGGTGCCACCACTGTGAGGGACCTCTGGCTGTGCCCAGAAGATGCCTGCAACCCACTTAATCTTCTCTCTACAGACTGGACGTTCAGGCCAGGGCTCCTGCATGGCTTTCCTCTTCAGGGGTGCATTTCCTGACACAGGAGGGTGCACGTCAGCTCAGATGGCTGTGCCTTAAAGCAGGGCTTTGTTATGTAAGAGCACTTTCTTTTCTCACTCCATACCTCTCAGTCCATGGCCTTTTTTTCCAGCACAGTCATGCAGCAGCTCATGGACCTGCTGACCAAACGATCTTAGCAAGGGGGAGAGCAGCCAGGGGTTTGGCAGCTGAGAAGGATCCCAAACTGAATGTCTGAGATGGACAGGCCTGACAGTAGGGGACCTGGCAAGGAAAGGAGCACTTCTGATGATATTTCACGACTGAAGAAGCAGCACCTCTCTTCTGATGGTATGCAGAATTTTGTGATGATTTTGTGTCACTAAAATCTTTCTGGATTTTATTATTTTTCTTTTTATAAAATACGCATATATTCAAAACAAAATTCGAGTCACGAAGTCAAGCATTTAAACAAGCATTTAAATAGTTTCACTGTTAATAATAAACCAGCAAAGTCTTTCTGTTCCAAGGGATGCTTTCTGTCAGAGAGAGATGAACGGAAAGACATGAAACCAGGGTCAAAGGAAACAGAACAAGAGATATTCAGAAGAGTCACTTGATGAGGTGGGAGAGATAACCACCAATAGTGAGCAGACAACTACTGGAATCTGTTAGCGCAGACCCTATGAAGTGGCCTGTAGCTAGCTGAGGTCACTCAAGAACAAGGATTGTGGCTAAATAGGATGGACCCGTAGAGTAAGATGGCCTTCTATCTACTTCATGCCAGCCGCAGGACTGACAGGTGATGAGTGAATGTGCTGGCCTGAAGACAAAGCTGGAAAGCCAGATTCCAATTCTTTCCCCACAGTGACCTTTAATGGAATACTGAGAGACATTTTTACCTACCCAAATATTAAAAAAAATCTAACGTCAGTGTTTATGGTCTTAATTCAGCAAAGAGCGTGTTGAAATACAGGCACATGTAAAGTCTTCTGAGAACATTCAGTTCACCTCTCACCTGAAATACCTTGTGCTGGTCACCCAGCCATTTGCCCTTTAAATTTCTAAAAAAGGGTCTGAAACAGTAGAAACTAAGAGGCATTAAAGACTTTTAAAGACAATGCCAAACAGTATCACAGAATCACAGAACATTAGGAGCTGGAAGAGACCTCAAAAGATCACTCAGTCCAACCCCTCTGCCCGAGCAGGATCATCTAGAGTAGATCACACAGGAACGTGTCCAGATTGGTCTTGAATGTCTCCAGAGGAGACTCCACAACCTCTCTGGGCAGCCTGTTCCAGTAATCCATCACCCTCACAGTGAAAAAGTTCCTCCTTATATTAAGATGGAACTTTCTATGTTCTGGTTTGGAACCATTTCCCCTTGTTCTATCAGTATACTGATGTGACCATTTTACCATCATGGTTTTTACTGTGGTAACTTTTCTAAAGAAAAGGTACGTTAGTCTGGAAGTAATTAAGCCAGCTCTAGTAAAACACAATCTTGGGATTAACCTGCTTAAAGACAGAGTTTTTAAACTCTACATCCTGAGCTGAGATTTATCTTGTGCTATCAAACACCTTTTCACAGACACTTCCATGTGGTAAATTTTAATACTGCATACCATCAACTGGATATGACATTAACTTTATTTTAAAAGATTATTTCAGGTTAGATTTCAAAATTTCCCTTCTAGATCCCTGTTTACCCAGAAGTTAGTTGCTCAGACTCTACTGGTATTTGAAAGAGCACAATTATGTAATGTGACAGTCAAAATGAGAAGCAAAACTGAATTCTTGAAGATTCTTATAAATTTGCTTTCACGATAAAGCACATACTGGTTTTCTACCAGGTCCACTCTACCCATTTTTATTCTTGCCATTATTTTGTATCTGGCTATTATTTTTGTTCAGTAGTCAGAGACAAAGATGTATCTCGGGCTCATATACGAGGCAGTGCACACCAATTTGTATTTCCAAAGGAAATGAGATCTCAAAAGTTCTAAAATTCCACTGCAGGTGGAAATCTGCCAAAACCATCTGTTATTTGGAGACTGCCTTTTCCTTCTTCACAAATGAACTTCTAAACAATAACACCGAATGTCACATAAAAGCCTTTCTATTGATATTTCATCCTGTAAGCAGCAAAAGCAGAAGCCAAACCCCAACCAACTAAGAAACAGTGAAAGTGACTCACTATCCATATCTTGGTGTTTAATTGGGCAACCAGGAGAACAGGACTCTCTGGACCTACAAAGAGCTTCTCCACTGCAAGCCCACCACAAGCCCAAGCTGCTGCCCTGGGCTGGCATCCCATCCCAAGCAAGCATCGTACCACATGCTGGGCCATGAGTCATCCACCTTTTGTTAATAACACAAGCAGTTATCTCACCAAGTGGGGAAAGGAGGTAGTTTAATTAACTAAATAATAACGAATGGCATCTGGCTTTTCCATAGCCATATTCAGCCATCCCAGACAGCTGAAGGCAGCCAGGGCTTTTAGCTCTGCAGTCCCAGAGGCTGAACAAGGACCACAGGCTGGCACTGCCCACCAAGCTCTGCTAGGTACATCACAGCCCATGGCACTGTGAACATGGCACAGCCATCCTGCACATAGCCTGCCAACCCCACAGCCTTCCTCTTTGTTTATCTCCTTCAGACCATTTCTCCCAAGGGTATCTCCAGCCCAGGCCACCACAGGGCTCTTTTTGTGTTTCTGGCTGACACTGAAGTCCAACAGCACAGGCTGCAAAGGGACCATCACATTACCACTGCCTCTGTGTAGGTGTTTGAGTTGGGTACCTCCTCCCAGGAGACACAGGGAGCTCAGCTGAGATAGAAGGTGAGTCAAAGGCAAAGAAGCAATCTGCAGCTGGAAATATGTGTCCCTGAGAGAGAAGGAGGCCACTACCACATAGCCAATTTAGCCTAAAGGAAATGAGACATGGCATGGTCAGACATGGTGAAGCTCCTTTCAGGGGTACAGCAGGAGAGAAGCAGTCATGCTTCTCCAGCTCTATGCATCAGGAGTGCAGTGGGCTGCAAGGGTGATCTGCGGCAGAGTCCTTCCCTTTCCTCCCCCAGCACACAGGGAGCAGAGCACTGTGTGTGTTAACAGGAACAAGCATAAACATTCCCAGCCAAGGTACTTAGCACAAGTCTGTTTGCCAAATGGCTTCACTACTTTCTTTGGTTAAGGTTAAGAGAAATGTTTTTGCTCAGAGTAGAAAACAAGTGGGGGTGTTTTCCCCCCTCACCCTTCCTGTCTGCAAATCCAGGCATCTCTGGTCTGCAGTTCCTTATAAACAAAAGAAGGAGCTTTTGTGGAGCCTGATGATAAGAGATACTTCACACCACCCCACGTCCCACAGATTTTTATTTTTATGTTTGCAATAATATGCAAATGTTTGAGCACTTCCTAAGGTCACTTAGCACTAGTGCTGCTCTGTGATGACTGTGGAGTCCTAAGGACAAGCCCAGGGCAGAGTAAGGCATGACTAGTTGCCTGGGCCACCTGGTGGGATTTGCACTTGCTCAGCGAGATCTAAGTGTGCAAGACTAGGGTGATAGGAGAGTCGGGGCAATAGGAATGACTTTGTTTGGCATTCCTCTTTTCTGGGAACAGTTTGCAAGGAGACGAAACACTTGCAGCTAAGGAAATGAGTTTGGTGTACAACAGCTGGGCCACATGGGTCAGGGAGAGAGCTCTTGACAAAACACACAGGACACAGCCACCTAAAATACATCAGGCAGCTTGTGGAATCACATCTCTGGGAAGGCAGAAAGTGGACTTGTGAGGTGCAAGGCTCTGCCTTGATCCGGTGGTGACAATTCAGACACCGCTTTCAGTACAGGGGGGAGCAGACCCAAGTTCTCCACGATCTCAGAGAAGGCTAATGACTCAACTGGGAGGAACTAGATAATTTCCAAAACCTTCTAGCATTTTAATTAAAAGAAAGAGTAGGAGCTCTTATTTAAGGTGGTTTCAGCCACCTGTTCTTTACAGCTTTATCACCTTGGATCATTTAAGATAAAAATCTGTGTCTATCAGGAGAGTTCTGTGCCGTGCCTGCTTGCTCACTCAGCAAGATGCTTATAGTTCAGAATGCGCAAGGGAAAGCATTGCTGCTCAAGGGAGAGCAACATGGAAGGAAAGAATTGTGTTTTAGGTGTGAAAGGCTCCTGAGTAGCTCTTTAAAAGAAGATGGAATGATGAGGAAAATTGTGTTTCCAAACCAGACTAATTTCTACTACGCATGAGTCATACAAAGTGATTTTTAGAGCCAGAGAGTTTTTCAATGGCATTGCTCACTTTTCTCAGTAAGAGAAAGAAATAACATTAATTCAAGGTCTGAAGTTCACTGAGTTACATCTGCTTTCACTCAATTCTACCAACAGCAACATTTTCAAAATAGATTTTTTTTTTCTTTTTGTCTCAACATTTTTTAGCCTTACTGTCTCCTTCATGCCACAAGCAGAGACAGGATCATAAATTAATTCAGTGCTATGTCTAACAATTGCTCTACTGTTAAGTTTTTGTAATCCATACACTCTTTTGCCTCAAAATACCTACCTTCTCCTTTCTAAATAACTTACTGGAAACCTAACATAAAAAAATAGCCCACAACCTTCTGGTCAGCTATTGGGTCTGTGGAGATGGACTAGCAGGGATCAATTGGATACTCAGGATCCTCTCAGCTGGAATCAGGCAATACATGACATACGGATTTGCTGTGTCCAGTTTGGGTACTGCACGTGACACAAGATGCAGAGCGCTTGGAAAGAGCACACAGATAAAAGCAACTAGAATCCCTCAAGTTTATGAAACATGACCTACGAGGTAAGGCTGGAAGAGTTAAGACTGTTTAGTCTAAAGCAGAGGAGACTAACTGTAAGCACAAAAATAGCCTTCAAATATATAAAAAGTGACTGCAAACAGGAAGAGCATAAACAGCTCCCTATGTCCAGTGGCTACACCACCAGCAATGATAAGCCAGGATTGCCACAAAAGCTGTTAGCAGATTTAGCATTCTACCCTAAGAGCAACTGTCCTTTTTCATAGAATCATCAAGATCAAAAAAGACCTTTGAGATCATCAAGGCTGTCTATGGTCAGCACACCTCTAACCCTTCACTTAATTTTGTTACTCTGTGGTTGCTTTACTCTGTGACTGCCTGAATCAGCTCAGCTTTATACCGTGGTCAGTTCTAGCTGCCAGAAGTGAAATGTGCCTCCTGAAGTCCTTGCCTCTTCTCTCTCAGAGCCCTCCTTGACTAAACCCCCCTTGGAAAGCTGTAACTCAGAAAATAGAATCTATAAAGTATCTAAGGGCCACTGGTTAACACCTGTGGTCTACATAGGTCTTTTAGCAGACCTCTGGTCTACAAAGATTGTCAGGTATTAAATGCTCCTGTGGTTTTTTTATATAAATTTCCTGGGTTTGGTTTTTTTTTGTCTGGATTTGGAATATGCGTTTTGCTCTGTGCATGCAGAACACGTAGTGCTGCTCATTTGATGCCATGATCTGGCCTAGATATTGCTGAGAGATGTACAGCCCTGCACAAAGGCAGCATGCTCACATTCATCCCATTTCACCTCTCTGTGCTATTTTCACTGCCAATCTTCTCTTCAAATATCCAGACCAGCCCACACTGGAGAAGGTAGGGAGGCAAGTACTCAAGCTGCATGTTAACCTCCTTGTATAAAATATAAACAGTATTTAGACTGGAATCTGAACAAAAGCCACCCAGTTAATGGCCAGCTCAGGGAAGAGTCCAGTGAGGCTGGCAGAGAGGAGCAATGCTTTGCAGGAGCTTCGTGTCCTCTGTAACAGCTGAGATTTGCCATGAGATTGCAATCTCGTGTATGGAACAGTCAAACATTGGTAATCTTGAATGGTGTGGGTCTCATAGTTCTCATTTCCTCCTGTCTGGATGCCCTGCTTCATCAGGCACCTGATGTTGGGCACAGTGCTAAAATTGCTGCACTGGATCTTAAGCACAGACTTAAGATTTATCCCAGACTACTTTAGACATCTGTGGTGTAAAATTCTCTGTGGGAGCTAGCCACCCTGTGATCACCAGTAGTCAATGGGGACAGGGGTATCCTGTCCCCTTCTAGAACAGGATTCATCTAATCCCAGGGAGACACCTACACCAAGTCAGAGGAGCAGTCTAGATTGTGCCAGTTGACAGTAAAGCAGATGGATGATTAGTGAAATTATAGACATACTGGGAAGGATTCAATTGAATCCCACTCTGAGCAGATAACCTACAGCTGAATCCTACCTTACCTCAGTAATTACTTTTATACCCACAAATTTCAGTCCAAACCCAAGTGCATATAGAGAGGAGTTTCCTTCTTTCTTCCTGCAGCTAATTTTCCCCTATTTCACATCTGTCCTTCTCCCAGTCTGTGCCAGAAGAAAGCAATACTTTCACCCAAAGATACTGCAGGGGTAGAGCCCTGCAGCCCCTAAAATGTCACCTCAGATTGAGGACTCTCTCCATTCCACATTATTCAATGTCCATTGAATAGATCTTTAGCTGACCAGGACTCAAACTGTCTGTGATGTGCAAAGCCCTGTCACACAGCCTGGATGACACAGTGAAATCCAAATTCTTCTTTAGCCATAGTGCAGTCATGGGCACAAGTAGGGAAAACAAGTCTCTGATACGCATTCACTGACATCCTGAATCTCACTTGCACAAGAGATAACACCAGCTATTTCAAAAACTAAGCCTGCCATTTATTCTTTGGATCAAGCTTTTACATGAAACATGCTCTGTGATCACACACAAAGTCAAGCTGTCCCTTGTTTTCCTTCTGTCCAAATAATGTTGTCCTCCTTGGAAGATGCTTTGCTAATATCAGGCCGGTGGAGAAGTAGTTACAGCAGGGAAAAAGGCTAGTCAAGTGGAAGGACTGTTTTCAGCTCAGTTGTTTAAGGCTATATCATTGCCATGGCAGCTTTTGGGAATCAATGGACATTTCCATAAAGTATTTAATAGCTAGAATGCACTGAGACAATAGAAATCCCTTCCAAAGGAGCCCTTTGTTGAAATTTTGGCAGTGTATCTCTGGCTGGAGTCAAATAAACTAGTCATCAGATAAATCAGTCATGCCAGCTATGACAGCAATACCAAAATAAACAGAATTTTTTAGTCAAATCCATGAAACAAAAAGATCTGCAAATCTTATTTTAAATTCCCCCATGTAATTGATGCATAATTAAGTTTCTAAACATGAATGCAGGCGTGCTGTTCCAGAGTATGTGACGATGAAGATTGTATCTTTGAAAGTAAATGGGGATCTCCGGATACGATTAAAAGTAATTTTTGAATCGCTGGTTCCAAGTTCCTACTGGCAAATTCAAGAAATTCAAAGACTGAGTCATTCCCAAATTACTGTAGGTTTTATGCCAGGGAAACTCCAGAGATTTTGACGGAGTTGCACCAGACTTAGATTGAATCAGGCTGTCAGAGCTTAGTCCTGATAGAAATGTATTGTCAAATATTTTTAAAAGAAAATGCCAGGATGAGTTTGTAAAAGTCACATTCTAGAACAAAACCAGTGTAATACCAGTAACTTGATGGCCTCATCCCAAACATGTTGCCTTAAGTAATCTATCTTATGAGGTCTAAAATACACAAACCTCCTGAACTCTTAAATTTTTCTTGTCCTAAAATATAAACAAAATAATAGCAGTGATATCTTTAGAATTATTCCTGTTATCCTTATGTTTAACTCATATCAATAATTATTTTCATATTAAATACTTTAAAAAATATACTTCTTTACCCCACTACTTGGGATGCCTGACATTCCGACCCAAGTCCCAGGAGAGGAGAAGTAGGACATGAGAAAGAGACCATTGGTTGAAGAGGTGTGACCAGGAAGCAGCTTGGGGGAAGGAAGAAACACTGCTTTTAAATGGGTTGACCAGGAAGATTTCTTACCTAGTCACTGTTAATTTCCTAATAGCTACTATCTCAGACCAAAATAGTACCATTTGGGTCCTAATGTCAGATAAGTAGGCGGACTAACTGGCCTTGTGCAGTTGTCCAAGCCTTTGGAATCACATCCAGAACGGATGCAGGGCCAGACTCTCCTTTACCCGAAGTGTGTTTAGACACATTGACTCTCACAGCTTTTCTGTGAAACCCCTGCTGTCCTCCCATCATATCGGTGGGCTCCCCTCCTGTGCAGCCGTGGCTACCTCCGTCCTGCTCAGATCCTTCCTACTCTAAGAGAACCTGATGATCGTCTTTCAGGCAAGAAGACAGCAAGGGGATAGCTTGGGTATGGATGACCTATACCCAAGTATTAAAGCAATTAATGCATTTCAGCTCAGGCTGATGACAGGATTCCTAACAGAAGCAGTACAGAGGGCTCATGTTTCCATGAGATGCCTCTCCCATAACCTAAAAATGCTCCTCTCCTAGAGGAGACATTTTCAAACTTACTCACTTATGATGTTTTCATCATGCCTATACAGAAAGAATGGGCCATCACCACTGCGCATGCCCACCAGATTCCACTGAAAGGAGACTAGGAACTAACTTCAGGTGCTTCTTTGGTGGAAGAGCATCAAAGCAGGGAAAGCTCACATTTCCTCATGGAAGTGTAAGAGCCTTGTTGAGATTTGGCAATGAGGTCAATAGCAGTGCAAAGGTTTGACTGACAGCACTTCCCTTTTACAGTAGCATGTATACTATTGTATACTATTGAATTCCATATCTATATTTTAATTCCAGTGATAATGTTGTGCTCCTTCTCTTGAAGGATCTGACTGACCTCAGTACCGTATTTGCATCGGAAAGGCTGTGCCCCTTTCATTATTACCACACTGATTTTTGAATTGACAAGAACCAGAAGGAAAAATACTGTTCTGTACCTTAAGCTTAGGGCATTTGTGAACCTGATTGCATTTCCTGAGGTGTTTTCCCTGCTCTGCTGATGGTCAGCTATATTCACATATTTGAGGGATTACATCTCTGCCACGCAGTGCTCCACAGAGGATTCAAACACAGTCATTGCTCTCTGTTTGCACTTATCAGTAACTACTGAAGCCAGAACAAATGTTTAATATTTATTATTTTTATTGGCTTCTAGGAGTATTTCTTGTAATTGGCATTGTGCAAACACAGAACACAAAGGACAACTCTGTCCTAAAATGTTTATAATATAGGGAGAAAACTTCAAAAGAAACAGGTAGGTTTGTGCCACAAAGGAGGAAGAAGGGGATGGAAGAAGAAGATTAGGCTTGTTTGATCACGCTGCTTCACAAAAAGAAGAAGGAAAAAAAATCTGTTGGATTGGTGGGGTTTGTAGGCTCATTGTCAGGCGGTTCCTCCAGGGCACTGGGAGTCCCCGCTGAGTTTCCCAGCTTGGAATAATTTCTGTCAAAATTGAGAAGGTACAGCATCCCAGCTCTAATTTTGAAATGTTTTACAGATTATGGTTTTTCAGTGTCTTGAAGAAAAGGAACAACATGTCCAGTCAGGCCACACCCAGAAACGAGATAGAAGCCAGAACCATTTGCAATAATGTGACCAACAGATAGGAAACTGTGTCAGCAAATGGTGGCAGCTGGGGGCTTGGCAACCCCTGCCTGATCTGCAATGCTCTGGGATTGTGGAGGGCACCTTCCTCTTCTAGGCCATGCAGAGGGCCAGCCGGTGAACAGCAGAGTGTCCCAGATCAGAAACTCAATTCCTCTCCAGCTCTTGAGTTTCACACAGAGCCTTAGTGCATCATAGGGCAAAACACAGTCACTATGATGAGAGGTGGTTTTGGGTGGTTGATTGACATTGGAGCTAGAGAACAATCTTGCAAAAAGGTTACTAATCATTAAAGTGAGAAAAAAGCTCGTCTCTGAAACCCCCTGGCCACTTTCTCTTAGTGTTTAATGATTTCTGAGTTGGCAACAGCACCAGAACACATTTCTGGTGTCAGTACAAGAAATATTCAAATGTTGCATCCACTTATCACCTCAGACAAGTTATATTTTAAATTGATTTATCTGTTTTCCAAGAAATAATTTAAACACATAAAGGGTTTGATTGTTTAACTCTAGTCTATCTTAGGGAGATAATGTTTTTCAAGAGGGGGGTTGGGTTAAAATAGTTTCTGGAGGAGAGGACATCAGACAACAGAGATTTCCTGGGTCAAAGATGTCTGTAACTTTTATTCTATTCAATCAACAAACCTGAGGCTGAGAAGAACATGTGTAGGGAACATTTATATCAATGGATAAAGACTGATATCTTGATCATACAGATTCTTGGTAACCACCACAGAGGCAAAACAGTGGTAGAGATTTCCCATGCTGTCTGGTTGTCAAATGATGTGACCTAGGAGGAGATAAACAGTGCAGTCCTCATTGCTAATGTGCTCCTAATTGCATAGCTAGAAAACTTTATCCCATAAGACAACTTGGATTTTCCCTCTCTTTACAGTTCATGTATCTCACACTGTGCTCTGCTTTTTTATGTGTTGGCAGAAATCACTCTGAAAACACAGAAAGTAGGTTTCAATATAGACATCAGTCCGGTCCTAAACATCTGAGCAGGAATGAATTGGCCACATATCTGAACTTCTGCATTATACCTAAGAAGAAACATATGATTTCTTTAATGTTGTGTCTTGATTTTGTGCCAATAATTTGTTATCATTGCCATTAACATGTATATGACAGAAGCTTTTCCATAGCTGGTTACAGCTGAAACTAGGGTGCAGGAAACACCCTAGGGAAAGAACTTTATGTAAATGCATCAAGAATTGGCTTGGTGATAGGATTAAAAGTTTTCATGTGATCTTCTGGGGTAAACATGTCTAGATATTGTGTTTAGGATCCCTAAATTACTGTGCACACAGAAAACCAAATCTTTCCCACCTAGACAAAAGGAGAGGACAGGGTCACGTTACCAGTTGCTTTTCTTTCTCCAGTTCCCCATGCCAGCATGTTCAACTGGACTTTACTAGGAAAGAGGAGAGGTTTTATGGTGGCTAATCCTTTTTGTCCTTGAAATGCCCAAGAATGTGAACTTTGTTGTTTGACTTCNTTTCTAGAGACTCAAAAGTTTATCAGTAAAAAACTAAAATCAGTTTGTTAGGATGTTCAGCCCAATTATGACTACGACAGGTAAAAGCATACAAACCCAGTAATGTTTCCACAACATGTAAAACATTATCAAACATTGTTTACAGGTTTCATTTGAAATGCTGTCTTGCACAACCCCTGGGTGTCAACATGTGCGATTAAACTTACACCCAGCCCTCGTTAATCTGCTAATAGCTTCCCTCAGCAATATCGGTGAAAAGGTATACACCAAGACTGATGTAATTAACCTGGGTTTATGTAAGTCTGGGAGATGATATCTCATTTTAAAAGGGGCTAATACCTCCTTTCATTAGCCTGGGAACTCCAGAGGAGCCTTAGCTGGGAGCACCTTGGTGGTGTGTTGTCTACGAACAGGACCCTCACTCAGAGAGGGCAGGGGCTCCTGAGAATCTAGGCACAAGTCTGAAAATAGTCTTGCAAATAATGTGACAGAATTGTGAATACTTTAATTTAAACACACACGGTTTCAATAGCTTGTATTGTAGCTTAGTTCCTATTAGCTAAGCTCCCAAAGGACCAAAAACTACAAGTTACACGACATTTCAGTCCATCTTCCTACCCAGAAGGCCTTCTGGTCTATGAGGAAAGAAATTATTAGATGGATTTGACATGGCTAATCTGTACTTTTGTTTCCCAAGTTGGCAGTCTGTTCTTGCAAGATGCTTTCTCCATGGATTCTTTGGATCTGCTTCCCTCTAAAGGCCATTCCGTGAATGATTGTATTGCCCTGAACGTCAATCAAGTCTTAACGTGGAATCAATTCTCAGGCGTAGTCCTTATCTGGAGACACGTTTGAGTTCTATGAAGGAGAGGAATAAATACCTTAAGAAGTACTTCTTGATGTAAGATAGCTTAAAAGAAATAATGTTTAAAAAAGGTAAAAAAAATCAGCAAACAGAGGTTTTTATGATAAAAAAAGCACACATGCTTTTTAATACCTTATTATATGGCAAAGTGAATGACAAACATGACTTGGCTTGTCCCAGACAGAAACCGGGATCTGGCCATCCCTGCAAAGGCTCCTCTGAGCCCCATGCTTAGAGGAGTAAGTTATTATCTCCAAACACACTGGGGTTTTTGACCTCTCAGGTGTAGCTGCAGTGTTGTGACACTAGGTAAAGAACTTTCTGGTGTAGTAGAGTTTGCTCAGGCTGTGTCTTATCTCCAAAGGTGAATTGCTCCTTCAGCTGAAAGGCTCAGATGTGCCGTGAAATTGAGGCCTTTAACTTTCACTCAGCAATAAAGAGAAGCCCAAGGTGGAATGGTCATTTTCTCTGCTTGGTTAGGAAAAAAGAAATAAAAAGAAAAAAGGAGGCATTTAGAGTTTACCCATTTGTTATTTGGGCAGACCGTGAGAAATAGGGTAATCTCTAAGCATACTTGTAATCTGAGTAATAAACATTGTTAAACCAGCATTTACGATCAGCTTCTGCATCATGTGTAGACATCTCCAGAGGGGAAAGGATCAGATTTTACATAAATTGGACACCATTCCCTGGTTGTTTCTGCAGGGGAAGAATAGAGCAGTTACATTCCTGAATTATATTGGTCGAAGAAGGGTCTGAGAGCTCATTTAACATATTGAGAAGGAAACAACTGATGTGTTTAAACATAGACCATCTTAAAAGTCCTTAAATTATCTGAGGGTTTTCCATAGGCCTGGCAAATATGATAGAGGAGATCCACATCCTGCAGTCACCAGAGGATACATTAGGGCAATTAAAACAGACTAGCCACTTAGGCTTAGGTACCCACATTGCTTTTTAGTTCTTTTGTCTGCTGTAATTGCCCTAAACAGAGAAGAAATTGTCCTTTGGGGTTGCCTTTCTACCTCTGCAAAATATAAGAATCTGCATATCTAATTTGGGGCAAATCCTTCAGCTGAAGCTGGCTGAGCTGCACCCTACTCCAATATAAGGAAGTGGCAGTAGGGCTCCTTGTTAGTGTTTTAGCCTCCACTGCGTGCAACGTAGTTACCCTACATGGTTCCTGGCTGTTTGGGGTCTGGTTCCTAGAGCCTGAAATCTCCAGGTGCAGAGCTGCCTACACTGCCACTGGGTCTTCACCTGGCCCTTCCATTATCCTTACCATCACTGTCCTCACTATGTCATGTAGAATCATACAATCACAGAATCTCCTGAGAAGGGACCCAAAAGGAGTCCAAATCCTGGCTCCACACAGGGACAGACAAGTCAGAGCATGGGACTGAGTGCATCGTCCAGACGTTTCTTGAACTCAGCCAAGCTGGGTGCTGGGACCACTTCCCTGGGGAGCCTGTTCCAGTGCCTGACCACCCACTCAGTAACGAACCTCTTCCTAATATCCAACCTGATTTAGTTGACTTTCAGGATGTCTTTCAGAGACAACTAATTAATTTGACCAAAACATAAATTCGGATGTAATTCTGAGGTCAGCAAGCTCCACAGATCCGCTTTATCAATAGGAAACATTTTCTCCTACACATGCTGACATGCTATACTGGGATGTGAAAATGTTAAATACAATTTCATGATATAAAACACTGAGAAAAACCCTAATTTAAAATCATAATTATGTCTTAGAGCCATCACTTAGGATCTGGAAGAGATCCAAGCCAAACAGTAAACGATGAGATCCTGGGTATAGTTTGCTTTAGCGATAGCTTGTGGCTGGTTACATCACCCTGCACATTTGGCCTCAGCACCACCTCATCCCCAGGAATGCCTTTAACTATGCAGAGGTAGCCTGTAAGTTTTATGCCTTTAGGAAGGTAGCAAAGGCGTGCATGAAAGCAGTGTTCACAGCAGCCAGCCCAGACAACCCTTTGCTCTCTCAGTCGATAGCAAAGCTGTCCCTGCTAGGGACCTGATGAAGGTGTTAGTCACAAAGGTACTGCAAAGGAAATCCTCTGAAGATCTTTAATCTATTCAAAGCAGACAAAACAAATTCAAAATTAAGCTTCCTTGGTGATTTAGATACTTTGATCCGAATCCTGAGCTACTGTATCGTGTTATGAGACTGAGCCTTCTGTGTTTTTCACGCTGATCCTGAATCCAGTTTCAGTGTTTAAGGCTGCTCATCTTTGCTTTACGCATCTGTGCAGCCTGTCCTGCAACCCTCTGTGCTTCACTCCTGCTGTTAACGAGATGACTGCCACATGCCTCGCACTTGCCAAGGTCGGCCCAAAAATACAAAGCCCATGCAAGAAACAGAACATTCAAACTTAATAAATGAGAAATTGTTAAAATAGGTGAGAGAGCAGATATTGCCGAAGGTGTTTTGGAATGGCTACAAAACATTAGACATAACCAGTTTGGCAAGAACTGTGTCCAGAGTATCCGCAGAGTCCAAACCTCTGTGAGACGCTTCTGTGCAAACAGAGAACACTATAGAGTACAATGAGATATCCTGAATACAGATAAGTATTATTTACAGAAAACATTATGTTCTTTTGGCAGGTGATGGGGGCACAAAGAGTTGTTAAAATGAGAAAGGATGCAAGATAAATCTTCTATCAAGAAGTTGTTTATAGGAAGAAGTTACATAAACCCAGTAAGGTTTTATTTCTTATAGGCACAAAGCTGCCTATGACAGCAGCTCAATGAAGTGCAATAATGAAATAAACCGGTTAGTAATTAGGTTCATTAGAAAACACTATTGGAATACAGCTGGCTTGGGGGAAAATTGTTCTCAAAGATATAAGACAGACCTCAAGATCACCAAAGATTAGCCTATCAGGTATTTCTTGTCCACTTAAGTGTGAATTAAAAAACTGCAAATAACTTATCCTAAATCTCCCCAGTCAGCTAGACCACTATCCTGAATACTTAAGGTAAAATGTAGTACCATTTTTCAAATACTGTGCGATTAGGAGGGCTAAGCAGCAGGTGGGAGCTCCATGCAACAGTGCTGGGGTGTTCAAACATGGGATTCTCCAAGATCTCCAAGTCCAGACTGTTACACATTGCCTGGTAGATGTGAAATCCTAGGTAAGATTAGGGATGGTTTTAGACAGGGAAATCACAGTATAATGGGACCACTGAGAGAAAGATCTACTTGTAAGAAAAAAAAGAAAAATACAAAAGCCATTGAGAAAAGAGAATTTTGTTCTGAATACTGCAAGGCTGAGATAGGAGAAACAAAACGATAATGAAAATAAACACATTCATGTCCTCCAAAGGACCAGTGACCAGGTCACTTACTATGATTTAATTCTGCTGAAAGGCTGAAATGGAATAATGCCTGGAGAACTGGTGCTTGGGAGGTCAATCAGACTCATTTGCTGATTCCAAATAATAAAAGTAGTGTTAAAAAAGAAGATCAGACAAATAAATGCTCTTGAAAAAAAAAAAAAAGAAGAGTGGGTCTAACAAATCAATACCATGTTGGCACAGCTTTCCTAAACACCAGGGGAAAAGCAGCAGCACATCCCCCCTACATAGGTCTCCCACCTGCAGGAGCGGAGGCTTGTCTCATGCCACGGGAGCAATGGACTACCAACTGCCAGTGCCTTGGAAGTGATGGTGAGGGACAGCTTTATAGGGCCTTGTGAGAGGGAGAGAGATAGACATTTTATTGTGTGCCAGCATGTTTGTTTCTGTGCTCCCCTCTGTCATCAAAACAGGGACAAATCCCTGCATCCAGAAAACTCTTGTGGTCATTTTAGGATTGCAGAGAAGCCAAGACAAATGAATTCTCAAGAACAGAAAATAATGTTCTTTGGAGTATAAGGTGCTCCATCATAGGTGACATATTATTTGCCTTGTTACATCTGAAACATGGAGACAGCCAAGGCATCTAAAAGAGAAAAAAAAAAAGAGTAACTACATTGCTAAAGTTGGACAAGTCAGTAGAGAGGTGAGAAGTGATCCATATTTTTGGATCTTATGGAGACTAGTGTAGGTAAGAGGACCTGGGGGTCCCGGTGGACATCAGGATGACCTTAAGCCAGCAATGTGCCCTCATGGCCAAGAAGGCCAGTGGCATCCTGGGGTGTATTAGAAGGGGAGTGGCTAGTAGGTCAAGAGAGGTCCTTCTCCCCTTCTGCTCTGCCCTGGTGATACTGCACCTGGAGTATTGTGTCCAGTTCTGGGCCCCTCAGTTCAAGAAGGACATAGAACTCCTTGAAAGAGTCCAGCACAGGGACACCAAGGTGATGGAGTGGAACACCTTCCTTCTGAGGACAGGATGAGGGAGCTGGGNTTCTCTGGAGACATTCAAGACCAATCTGGACACGTTCCTGTGTGATCTAATCTAGGTGATCCTGCTCAGGCAGGGGGATTGGACTAGACGATCTTTCGAGGTCCCTTCCAACTCCTAATGTTCTGCAATTCTGTGTGATTCTCTGATATTCTTGGCTTAGGGCTGTGAAAAAAAGGTAAAAAAATACGTAAGAAAACCAGAAGTGATGACAGAAGAGTGAAAAAGTAGCAAAGTACTTAGGTAATAATTTAAGGAGTTAAAAAAACATTCCCTCCTTCACAGAGGTTCTGTGAAGTGCAAATGAATATATGTAAAGCCCACTAGGTAACCTAGCTGAAGACCATCATCATGATTCAACCAAGAAGCACTTCTTAAAGCTCCAAGCCTACACAGAGTGAAGTTTGCAGAAGTATACTTTACCTAAAGTAAGCATTAATTTTTAGAACAAAACCATTCACAACAGAGCTTCCCTACCACCCTACTGAATGCCAAAGAACAGAGAAAACATAGACATTTCCATACCTATCACTTTGCACAGAATACATTTATCTCAAAATCTCCCATCAACTCCTCCCATTCCATACCAAAAATGTAGTAGTGGCAAGAACAGGTCCAGAGCTACTACATCTACTATACCTTAGAGGTATATGTTAATCTGATCCCACCTCTGCAAGCATGGTAAAGCCCTCCCTTGCCTCCCTCCCTCACCTCCCGTGGAGAGACAGAAGGACTGGGGTGGCAGCAGGCTGCCATATCTTCTTCCCAGACATAGTGCATGACTCGATGAACAAGATCTATGTGAACAGATACCTGAAGAGATGTCCATAATTCAACTGAGGGCAGAGAGAGGACATGCCAAGGCAAACACATTCCAGGTGACTTGCAACACAGTGTGAAATTTCACCCTATCATAAATAACACAGCAAACGCAAGTGGTGTGTTTCCCAAGGTACTGGTCAGACACATCCTATCCCCTAAGGAGTAGTCAAGGAGGAAACGTAGCATCCCTGTTTCTTACCCCAAAAGGCAGGTCAGAGGGATTCCTGCTGTGAGGATGACCGTGTTGCCCACTGATCCCACCTGCTGTCTGCTTGGGCAAAGAAAAGCCCTTCAAACGCTGTGTACTCTGGCAGCCAGTGAATTGCATAAATACCAGCAGCTCCCGGGAATACAATGAACAAAGGGGTGTTCCTTCCCCTTTCCCTATTTAACCTTTTTGCTGTGTTAAGCCATCTGCAGCACGATACCTCAATTCCACTGTAATTTGAGGCCATGCCCTTCCACACACGTAAAAGCCAACCAACTTATGAAAAGCAGATTTTTTTTTTTAGTTGTGTCTACTAGTCAATGATCAGGCTCATCAAAATGTGCCTGGAGCAGGCATCATCTAAGAGGAGAGAAATCCTTCCCAAGTGTGGCCACAGCACCTGTCCACAGACAGGAGATGACACAGACAGGCACCAATCTGTGTGCACTGTGTGTGGTCCAGAAAGTTGCTCTTCCAGAGGCGCTCAGACACAGTAACTCGTTTCAACAGTGCTGCCTCTTGAGTTGAGAAGTCTTTAGGAGGCTTAGGACTACCTCACCAATTTAGCAATCTGGAGGGAATGTCAAACATAATCATCTTAAACTCCTTCTGCAATAAGTGAAAACAGGTGTCCCCAGAGGGCAATGTGATTGAGGTCAGTGGGATAGATCATCCTCTTGGAAGTGTCCATCCACTAGGCATGGAACTTAGAGCCAGTGGCTTAAACTAAAGCTTAAACTTTAGACCACTAAGTTGAGAGGCAAATTCCATTCAAAATGAGGAGATGGCTCAGACTCATGGCTCAGGGGTGGGACCCATTGTTTGTGTACTACAGATTTATCATGGATTCCTCCATATTCATAGCTTCATTATGTGGAGAGTAAGTCTTTCTTACAAAATGACCATATATCTTATTTTTCCTACCTCCATGCCCAAACACTCCTAAGTGCTGTGACATTCTTCAGGATTTGCTTCTACTTTTCTTGCCTGTGTTTCCCCTGTCCGTTGGCAGCATACTCTGAAGTGCCACACATTTCTATGTCTACTGGGTCCACAGAAGTTTCTTTCTTCTGCTTCCTCACTTCTTTTTCACCTTTCATTCCTGTTGCAGCCTTTACATTCCCATGTTGCTTTCAGGGACCATCAAAGTGTGAAAAGGCCTATTCCTCCATCACAGTTTGGGAACTCACAAGAACTCCAGTTCCCAAAGAATGGATTTTTCTGACCTGGGTGCCCTGCTGCTGCAAGATCCCAGTAGCAAAATGTGTTCAGGTCCAACAGCAGCAGGAGTACAGGAAGCCAAACTGCCATTCAGGTCTGTGGGAGGTGGGAGTCATCACCAATTTGCACAGGCAAGGCTGGGAGTGGGAGCTATCAAAGCTTCCTGGAGCTCCTAGAGCGCAGAGCTTGGCCAGAGCTGCAAAGTCTGCATTTCAGGGGATTGGATGTTGGTTTTGGGGCAGTAAGGGATCAGCTAATCCCATGTGATTCTGCCCATCACACAGTGAAGGCTGGTAGTTGCTGCAGTACCCAGCACCAAGCAGTAGCTGCAAAACATGGGCATTACTAACAAGACATTTTTGTACAGTTGTGCGTAAGAGTGGCTTCAGGCCCAGCCTGCTCATTTTGGAATGGCAAAAAGGATTGGACACAAAATTTTTATAGGTACTTGAGTAGTGGTTCTTTCCCCCAGAAGAGGTGGTGAGCCCAACATCTTTGCACATCGATATGCAGCCCCATTGCTCCCCTCCTTTCAAGGGCAGTTAGCAGCACTAGAGCCTCACCTGGAATATCAGACCTCACCTGGAGTTCTGTGTCCAGGTCTGGGCTCCCCGGTACAAAAAAGACAGGGATCTCCTGGAGAGTCTGGTGGAGGCCAGAAAGATGATTAAGGGCCTGGAACATCTCCTCTGTGAGGAAAGGCTGAGTGAGCTGGGACTGTCAGCCTTGAGAAGAGAAGAGTGAGAGGGGATCTCATCAATATTTATAAATATCTGAAGTTTGGGAGACAAAGGGAGATGCCCAACCACTTCTCAGTGTCCTGTGGGGACAGGACAAGGGGCAATGGCCACAAGTTGGACCACAGGAGGTTCCACACCGATGTGAGAAAGAACTGCTTCACGGTGAGGGTGATGGAGCACTGGAACAGGCTGCCTAGGAGAGTTGCGGAGTTTCCTTCTCTGGAGATATTCAAGACCCATCTGGATGCCTACCTGTGTGACCTGCTCTAGGGAACCTGCTTTGGAAGGGGAAGTTGGATTTGTTGATCTCTGGAGGCCCCTTCCAACCCCTACAATTCTGTGACTCTGTGATACCTAACTGCTCAGCTCAACAAAGCTAATAGGCCAGTGTCTGATGTGATCCTGCTTTATCCGAACTGGAGGAGAAAACTGACCTGAAGTAGAGCTGATTTCACAACACTTATCTCATTTCTTCTCCTTGCAAAGCTTCTTTTCTTTCTGAAGCTCCAAATGTCTGGAGATAACAGATTATTCCAATGACCCTTTTCAGACCATTCACTAAGACTCTACTAAACATGTTATGACCAGGGTATTATTGGTCTGTCAAAGGTACCCAGGGTAATTTTGCAGGTATCCTGCAAAAACCTCTGCTGAGACCATATGGAGTGGGGACTCTGGTAGTTGCCAGCTTCATTCCAGTTTATTCTGTTTAAATGAGAAGTCTGAGAGGCATCATTCAACTGAACTTGATGAAACCACTCAGAGACAGAAATGTGCTGTCCACACTCTTCTCACACCCCTTTTCACAGAATCACAGAATCCTACATTTGTCAAGTTTCAGACAACGGACTTACCACATAATTGGGCAAACTGGTATGTCTTTTTTTTTTTTTTTAATAGTCAAAACTACCATTCTTCCCAGGGCAGACTTGCTAGTCCTAACCGTTTCTTTTTCACATTACCTGCCTGCCATATTTCAGCTTGTTCAGGGAGATAAGGTGCGTGATGTAGCCCTGAACAGTGGCATTTCTTCTTACAAGTGAAATAATAATTGCTGTTTGCTTTCCTGTGACTGGATATAGGATCTGATTGTGAACCCAGAGCTGCACAAGCTTAACACTGTAGACTCTAATCGAGTGATGTCACTGTAAAACTGCCACAGTAGAGAGCATATTCAGACTTGGGTCGTTTTCTACTCTGGATTTTCCAGGTCAACAGATACCAATAGATTTTTTTTTAAATGAATTTAATAATCTTTGTTTTCATTGAACTTTATTGTGTTCGCTTGTAAGTCTTGTTTCACAAGACACCACAGTCCAGTTATTAATTTCATCAGCAGATAAATTCACAATTTAGGAGCCATATGTATTGGTACTTGTAAGCAATCAGAAGTGAAGGAGCACTCTAAAAAGTTATTGTGTCAAGTCTACTCTAGGAGAAATGAAAAGGGAGCTTCACTGTATAGAATTCTTTTTTAAATTATTACTTTATTACATTGATGTGTCAAACATTTTTCCAGAAGAGGGCGCAAAATTTATCTCTGGCAATGCAAAAAGAACTAAGTCGCTGCCAGCCTGTATTTGTGCATGCTGAACTTCAGACTTTTTCAATCACCATTTCTAAATATTGGATTTGAGATGAAACAATAAAAATCCCAACCCGCGACATTTATAATACATATGACTACATGTGAATCTGCCGATCTTGGTTCCTTGTACAGTCAGTAAAATGAAACAAGAACTTCAATGCACTTCATCTCATTTCACCCTGTATTTGCTGAGCTCTCCATACTCCTTTCTTTGACTATATTGCCTGGAGCTCCAGTGACAACCATGGAGCCTGGGAATCTATCTGACATGCAGACACCCATAATGAGATGCCTAAATCTAGGTGTCTATAATAGGGAGCTGAATCCTACATCTGGACTAGATGATCTTTCAAGGTCCTTTCCAATCTCTAAGATTCTGTGATTCTGTGATCTGACTTATTTTAGACCGAGACAAAGCTGACTGGCCCAGATGTGGACACCTGGACTTTGAACATCTAAGTTAGAGAGAAACCTAGATACCTTGCATTTACCAGATAATGCTCTGCAGTTCTAACCTGGGACAGGGCTGCTCATACTGTGCTTATTGCCAAACACCAGTTGTCACACCATTGTTCATTGTAAATTTAAGAGAACTTATGGCAAGGTCTGATTACTTTGCTCATGGGGCTGTCCTAAATGTTACAATAGAGACCAGGATGAAGGGTCCCTTGCAGAGACACTAAAGAAGCCATGATGAAAATGGCTGTCAAAGGAAGGGAAAGGAAGAAGAGCATCACTGTAGTTAGATCACACTGTTACTTATGCCAGCTGTTGTACTTACCTATAGCTTTGTTTATTCATGTGTTCTCAATCCCTGTTACCACTTCACATGGCCTTTGTCAGTCAGTGCTTTTTAAACCTCACAGTCTGGCAGATCTTGAGGAGCGGTTGAAAGCTTGAAATGAGTCCTTCCTGCTAAACCTTCCTCATAACTGTTCACATGAAAATGAACAAGTGTGTATCATTATTCAAAATAATGAGTCATTTCAGATATGTACATGCTATGAGATTGTATCGCCTCCACTGGATATGATACAATCTTCAAACACAGTCCTTCTGTGATTTATGTATTCACAAAGAGTTGCTTTCAGCCTGAAGATGTAACCCTGCCCCTTAAGCATATATACAGCAGTCATCACACAAAACCACTTCTGTTAGGTTGTCTCTCTGCATACTCAGGTGCAAAGCAAGCGTCACATTTCTAGCCGTGGTCCAGCCAAACAGGGAGGTTACACAGTTGTGCTCTCTTTGTTGCCTCCTCAGCCTACAAAGTTGGTGAAGATTTTGCATTTCTTTCGGGTTTCCCATCTGGATATTGCTTCCCAGACATAAACGCATTTTAACATCACCCCTGCTCTCAGCAAACAGGGATAGCTGAGAATTATGTAGTAGTATTGTCTTAGTTCAACAAGGAGCAAAAGTAAGTCTAAGACAAATTCATGAACATGGTAATACATAAGGCAAGGTCAACCCTTACTACCAGGCTTGATGGGGCTCTGAGCAACCTGATCTAGTGAAGATGTCCCTGCTTACTGCAGGACAGTTGGACTAGATGACCTTTAATGGTCCCTTCCAATCTAATGCATTCTATGATTCTATCCCAATGTAAAGATCTTCCCTGAAATGAGCATCAGAAAAGGGTTTGGAAGCTGAAGAAACAGCATTCAGAGCTGCTTCACACCTACATAAAATACTTGGATATTAACATCATAACCAAGTAGATCCCTCACTGACTTGCCTCTTACTGTGTTGATCCTTTGCTGTTTTAAAACAACAATAAACCCCACCAGGATCGGACTTATCATGAAGAGAGACCCACTGGCAACTGGTTTTGTGTGTGAACTATTTAGTGAGATGGTTGTGAGCAGAAATAATTCAAATAAGACCGTAAATCGATGGATGTACAGTGCAGGAATAACTGTTCAAACCAATGACTGGCTGTACTGAAGGAGACAAGAAGGAGAGTAGTACTACAGCAAATTTACATGAACCAACTTAATCCTTTCCATACAAAACCTGGCAAGCTCTGCTGATGAGTACAAATTACTCCAAAATTACACGCACGAAAGAATGGGCCTACTACCAAGGCTCTGGGTACTCCCAAGCTTAGAAATATATTGGGACAGTAAAGCTAAAACTAGTAAAGGTGATGGGAGCTTAACGTGAAAAATACTGTGTTGCAACAGTACAGAGCACAGCCACAGAAATACTGAAAGCTGTCCTTATTGCCCACCCAAACATTAGGATGGGCTAGAGGTAACTTATCTAGACATGTGTGACTGCTGTCACAAAAGAAAAACGGGAAATTGGCATTAAATGCTGAAAGGCAACAGGGAAAGAACCTCAGAAGCACCTCTCCACTCAAGGCTACTGCAGCCCTGCGGAAAACAAATGAAGATCACTCAAGCACCTTATTTCCCCATTGCAAAAATCCCAGCTGTCACACAGAGAAACTGAGCCAGAACGTCATTCCTTGTCGTAACCCCTTGTTTGAGTGGAGCTGATGAAAGGTAACGACCCACAATTCACAGCTGTCTCCTCTGGGACATCTTCTCTAATGGATTAAACACACTAATGCAAGAACACAAATAGCGGGGG
>VXBZ01009405.1:385602-397892 GCA_013399135.1 Heliornis fulica
GGGGGGGGATAAAATTTAAAAGCAAGTTCTTAACAAAATTATTGTTCTAACAGGCATCTTTAGGCCAGGGGTTTTAAGGCAAACCTACAGATGAAGTATTTCTCAGTTTTGCAAGGAAATCTAGGTAATTCCTGATAAGCATAATGAATTTCTCTAATTATTTCATGTCCATCCCACTTCTAGTAAGGAATCCTAGGGATATAGATGTAGTAGTATGCAGAAATATCTAATGCAGAAAAAAAACTCTGAATGAAGAGAAACCCTGGGCTGAGAATAAAGAGAAATCAGGGCTGAGAGAGTTGGGGTCGTTCAGCCTGGAGAAGAGAAGGATCTGGAGAGATCTTATAGCAGCCTTCCAATACCTGAAGGGGCCTACAGGAAAGCTGGGGAGGGACTTTTTAGAAGGTCATGGAGTGATAGGACAGGGAGGAATGGTTTTAAATTGGAAAGGGGTAGGTTTAGATTGGATATTAGGAAGAAATTCTTCACTATAAGGGTGGTGAGGCCCTGGAACAGGAAAGTGGTGGCTGTCCCCTGACTGGAGATGTTCAAGGCCAGGTTGGACGAGGCCTTGAGCAGCCTGGTCTAGTGAGAGGTGTCCTTGCCCATGTCAGGGGCTTGGAACTAGATGATCTTTAAGGTCCCTTCCAGCCTAACCAATTTTATGATTCTATGATCAGACATGATCTGTAGTGTCTAGTTATAAATTCCTGTAAGAAGAGGGAAAAGAACATTTTTATCTGCAAAGCGTGGCGTGGGGATGTGGAGGTGTGTTACTCTAGTCTTTTCTGCATATCCTAAATCTTTCTTTCTAGTTATTTTATGAATTTGCTTCATCAATTTGTAGTGGTAATGCTTACTCATTGAGCCATATAGATGCTTAATTTTGTTAAGAAAAGATGAAACTGTGTTTGGTAGGGTTGTTGGAGCAAATAATTTTGCTCCTATATCAAGGAAATAGCATTCCTGATAACAGCCTGATCTCCCTTTCCTATTCTTAGACATGGTATAAGGTAGGGATATAAAAAAGTCTTTGCATCGCATTCTTTCAACATATACATTTACATGACACTGCTTATTTCCTTTGCTCTAAGATACAAGAGATTTTCTTTGTGAAATATCAGTGATTGTTATTTTAGTCCATTTGATAATCTGCAGAGCATATTCCGCTCTCAGGGACATGCATCCTAGGTTATTGGTTTTATTTTATTTAGTCATTTTGTAAATGAGTAAAGAAATGGCTTTATTTTATTTCATCGTGGAATATTAACATATTCAATGATGCCTGTGCTACATTAAAGGGCTGGGTATAATTTATTGGCATGGTGAGTATGTGGCATGAATTGTTCTCCTGAGCTCGGCTACAGGTTTTGATGTACTCAAGGGAGGGCTTCCTCTGCAGAGTTTAAAGTTCAGAAGTTCAAAGGCACTTCTCATTAGAAATTAACCATGGCACTTTAAAAATGAGAAGGGAACAGCCTATTCCACGCCTGAAGAACTTGGCAGGGGCCCTTCTCACAAGCCAACAGGCACTAGCATGCTGAGAAACATCTCACAGGAGAGGGGTCGAGTTCAGGGGCAGCACAAACAGGAGAGTCACCTCTTACAGTCATGCCTTGGAAGACATGTCCCCTTGGCTTCTCCAAGCCTTGTTTGGAGAGCAAGATCTGCAACATGAGCTATAAAGGGCTTTTTTGACAGCGGCCTGTACTGCACTGACTGTGCAGTAGATACCTAGCTGAATATCCTGACAGATACCCACCCTTGGGGCATCATTCCAGCTCTAAAGAGCTTGAGCAAATCTTTAACTTTCCTGTCTTTCTGGTGGAGCGTAGAAACCCCTGAGCTGACAGTTGGAGGTAGCATGTTGATCACTGAAATGCAGCCAGGCAAAGAGCCTGTCAGACACTAGGTGTGTGTCCAAGGATGCTGCTGGTCTCCGCTGAAAGCCAAGAGACAAATCAGCACCCATGAGGTTTGCTGGGCAACCAGGCAGTTTTTGCTTGCATGAGATGCTCGCCTGTGGGAGCCACTGGAGACGTGAGAGGGGCAGAGGGATGAGGACTCAAAACTCAAGGATGCCTGTTTGCTGAACCACTCATGCTGTGACTCTTTGGGATGAGAGCAGGCACACAATGTGTATGGTTAGATGGGAGGCCTGGAAGACCCCAGGAGAGTATTGGGCTGGTTGAGTGGGTGAGCAGAGGCTTCTCAGTCAGGAGTGAGACTTGCTAGAAAGTATGAGAAATACCTGTGTATTTCTCATACTTTCCTGTGCCAAAGCACAATTCTCCCCCACAGGGGAGAACTGTGCTTTGGCTGTGGCTTTTCCTTTCTATACTTTAAAATTCAATCCTCAAACCCCCAAATTTCTTTCATTTCTCTGGTCACCCTGTGTAGAGCTGGAGCGTAATGCCTGCCTGAGGCTGGTGACCTTCAGCCAGCATCCTTCCCCAGCAGCAGTGGGGCTCTGCAAAGAGAGCCCACAGGCAGGGCTGAGCAGCCCTGCGCCTTAGGTCATGCTTAATCAAACCTCAGCCTATAGAGTTATTTGGAGATGGAAAATCCTTGTGGTGGATAAAATCACCTCTGAAGTACAGGCAGCCAAAGGTCTTGGAGCAACCTCAAGGACATTGCACCGGCTCTACTAGGATCCCAGCCTGAGGTTAGGTCCTGCTTGGGATGGGAGGAAAACTGAAACTGGTTCAGGTATGTGATCCCAAAATCAATATTTTCACAGCTCAGGGCATGTGACATGTCACCGGAAAGTTCCCAGCGAGGACAATGGCTGGCACAGGACGGCAGCTCCACAAGGCTTTAGTGTGCTCCACCACTGACCAGCCTGCACATGGGCATCCATAAGCTGATGCCTACACCCGAGGCAGTTCCTGAAGGTCTCTTTCACAGGCAAGGGAATTCCTCTCTCAAATCAGCACATCTTCCAGACACAGACCATATTTAACGGGACTGGAGGGGGAAGGGCAGGATTTGTGACTAGGATTTGAATTTCGTGCATGATTATGTTTTGCATTTCATACTGAATTGAGGTATTAATTGCATTAACAACATATCCAGAAATGACATAAATTCTTCCTCTGGCTGTATTTTAATGTTCGTGTCAGGGTCTTGAATGGATGCAGCAAACCTGCAGCTTTCAGGATGCCGGCTTATATCTTGTCTCTTACCAAATCAGGTTTTTCCCATATGTACATAGAAAGGTTAACACTTCCCAGATTACCACATGAAAAAATTGCTCCAGGCCACCTTTCTAAATAAACCCTTAATTCTCAAACATCACATAGAGAGTCATTTTTGTCAACAGTGCACCATTCCATAGAAAAACAAAGGACAGTCCCTATACTATGCACCGGTGCCTCAAACCTCACTGCTTGGCATCCACTGGCCTTTTTATTTTGTTGGTATTTGTCAAGCAATTTACAATGAAAAGTCACCACTTTGTCACATGAAGACTTCTCCAATTTACAAATTTGCTGTTGGAAGGTTGTCAGATTCCTACCTCCCCACAACACATAAGATAAATATACCAGAAAGAAACGTAAAAAAAGAATCTAAATATTCCCAGAGCTGAGAAAGAGTAAACAGACTGCTTTGTTATCCCATCTTCTCCCATTTTACAATTTCACTTACTGGAAAAAAAACAAAAACAAAAAAAGTGCAGTGCAATATGTAAATCCACATAAGAGCCTTGCCACCAAAACCAGAAGCACTCAGGGTTGCAAACCTTCCTTACAAACTGGCCTTAAGTCAAAACTGTTTCAGAATTTCTCCTTTTCTAACAGTTGAAATACATTTCTGATGTGAAGAAACACTTCACAGCGTTTTAACACTAAACTCTCAAAAGCGATTCCGCCCTTTATCACTTGGCTCACAGCTAAATCGAATTAAAAAGTTAAATGGAGCTGTGGAAAGGAACAGCCAGCTCAGGAAAGACACTTGAACAAAGAGGAAAACAGAAAAACCACAGCGCGCACCTGAATCTCTACTATCAGTGGTAAACGCTTTATTTCTCAACAAGGGCAATGGCAAAGTAGAACTCCTGCAGTGCAATGACAGAAAAATGTTTTCAGTATAGGAACTTGAAAGCATTACCGTAACAGACAGGGCACATGGCGCCCTGCCCTTGGCAAGTGTGTACTTGGCTACTCTGGACTGTGACCCGGCAAAAATGAGCAGCCCAAACGTATTTCCTCCCAGGTAATATAGTGCTCCATTTACTACGCGCTGGCAGACTGTTTTCTCGAGAGTCAGTGTGGGGGCAGGGCATTTTGCTGAGGAATAGGAAGACCTCGTGCTGCACACAACATGAGCTGATGCACCGCTTGGTACACAGAAAAGCTTCCTGGTACAAAGGATCCATTTGATCAGTGCTCTTGGAGGACAGGAAGAGCGGGGGAACCAGACTGCATCCCTGACCCTATATTTGTGGTCCCATTGGCACCTATGGTTTTCAGATTTTTGTTTTTTTTTCTCCTGAGATCTCATAACTGCCAGTTTTATTTGTGGATCCTTAAGCTCAGCAGTTTTTAAATGGATTTTAAATCTGTCCTCGCTATCCGAGAGCTTCTGCTCCTGCAGGCAGCCCCCCTTCTCACTGGAGAGTTTTACCCACTTCTGCTAACTCAGTCTGGCTATCACTTCTATTTGAGATACATGCACCACTTTAGACATCCCACCAAACCAGTGAGCTGTAAAGAAGCAAGCACTGCTGACGGATCGACCGCACACTCATTTCAACAGCACCTAAATCAAGTTTTTTGAATCTGTATTGATAAAAAAAAAAAAAGAGTTACATATTATTTCCTTATTCCCTTTGTTTCTGAGTTGCTTGAGCATGTTGATCTAAGCTTTTAACTCTGCTTTGTCACTGTGACCTTTTTTGATCTGGCCGATTTGCTCTCAGATTAAGTCACACTACAGAACCTGCTTTTGCTCCAGATTGTGGTTTTCATGTTCCCGGTTAAATGAAAGCTTTCTGTGCCACCAGGCAGGACAACTGGTGCCTGATAAACAGTGGGGCTGAAGATGACAAACCACAACACCCTCTGCCTGACACAACCCTTCCCTGAGTAAACATTGGGCTGCTGTGGGAATCGGGAAGTGGAACCGGAGGAGGACATGGGGAAGAGCTTCCTTGCAGACAGAGATGCTGCTGGGAAGATATAAAGCAGGCTCTTGCCTCCACCTGCCTCCCCTTACCACCCATCTGGAAATGGACAAATCTGTGTTGAGGGCTAAACTGTACCTAAGCTGAGCTAGGCACAAAAATTTACACAGTGTAAATTACCACCCTTTGCACATATTCTCCCTCAGTTCATTTCTGCCACCTCCAGGGCCTTTGTTATGCCTGCCAGCCACCTCACACCTGTCCTCTCCTCCACAGCTGCCTCCAGTTGCTGCTACCTGCCTTTAGCTGATGTGCACGCTAAGCGGCTTTGCTCCTTGCATCCACCCAGGAACTGAGTCACTCTTTCCAGAAGCTCCTCTCTTCTCCTCATTCCAGCTCTGCTGTCTTGGGAAGGGTGATACACAGGCAGGGCTAAAGACCTATGTGCCAATGCTCCCTACTTGGGTTTCCAATCCAGAGGCGTCCTCAAAAAAACCCAACATACAAACAAACAAAAACATTGGAAAAAATTCCCTGTCTGTAAATAGCTGGAAATGTAGTTGAATGTACCACTGTTAGGAACTGAAATACACAGATCTGTGGAAAGCAGCTTTCAGCATGTGAACCAAATAGCAGGGTGGCAGGGATCACATTCAGCCATGTTCTGTGCATAACACTTAATGCATAATTATTAATGCACCGGTGAGCCACTCAGACCGATACAGAGCCAAATGCAGCCCAGCAATGCTCTGTTTGCTTCAGTAAGGTGACAAAGTCACAGGGTAATGGAGTAATTCTGGTTAGAAGGGACCTCCAGAGATCATCTAGTCTGAAATGCAGCTTGTTCACAGTCATGTCCCATTAAGCCCTGAGCACTCCAGAGTGAGACCCCACAGCCTGTCTTGCACCCTGCTCCAGTGCTTGACCATCCTCACAGTAACACAATCTTTTCCTGCTACCTAAAGCAAATTTCCCATGCTCCAACACATGCCCCTTGTCCTGCTGCTGTGTTCCTCTCAGAAGGTCTGCTCCGGCTCTTCTGAGCCTCCAACTGGGAGCTATCTTGGTGCCTATAGAAGTCAAGGGACTCCTTGTGCCCAGATCTCCCAAGTGCTCAGGAAAAGGCAGACACAGTCTGTGGCACACGAGGGCAGAGGACATGCTCGGTGGGAATGTGTTCCCACTCTGGGAACACCGAGGTCTCAACCCTGACCTGCAGAACAGCCACTGGTCAGGGCTCAACCTCTTCATCTTTATGGCTCACTGCAAGGATTGCTTCTGGCTGCTTTGCAAAGTCATTTGCTTCTCTGCCTCCCACCCCAATTAAATCTGTTTAAGTGCCATTAGATAGTCTTTTACTTTGCAAACACTTCCTAAATCACATTACATAGGGCTGCACATTCTAAAAATGGGTCTGAAAGTCTCCCTCCCAACCTGAAAGTCTCTTCCAACTGTGACCTACCCAGGTTCAGCAAAACTTAATTTGATGTGGAGGCAACTTCTGAATGCCAAGAGCTGCACCTGCGCTCCTGGCCAGGTGGAATGCACCTCCAGTAAAGTAGGAGATGCACTTCTTCACATTTCCTGCTCAGTTTGTTAAACAGGTTATATCTATTTTTAAAAGCATTGTATTACAAACTTACAGGGAACAACACAGGCTTTTCTCAACAAAATTAAGCTGAGCTGGAAGAAAAGGAAAAAAGAAAAAAAAGCATTAATCTCGGTGTCAAGAAACAAAGTCTGTAAAGTCTGAACACACTGCACAGAATGGGAGAGGGGAACATTTATTGGCTGGAGGAATGCGATTTTTCATTCCTTTAAAATGGTCTTGGTTGTCACTCACCATTAATTTTTTACTTTTTCTTATGTAATATATGACCTGCATAGCTTCAAATCCTTCTTGTCTTGTCAGCTTACAAATTAAACAAAACCAGCAATCATTTCATTTCATTTCATTTCATTTCATTTCATTTCATTTCATTTCATTTCATTTCATTCTACTTATCATAGCTTCAGAAAAAAAAAACGGTAGCGACCCCAGCACGGGCTGGTGATTATTAACTGATATTTCCACTCATGGATTTATGGGATTTTTAGGTGACACAGAGTCGTTCCTATGCTTGCTCTCCTTTGGAGAAGGGGATCTGGTCACTTACTTTTTTTGGTGGCACTTTTTTTTCTCAGCACAATGCAGAACACGGCGCAGATCTCCTCAACTTACAGTTGAGTTAATGTCCTCCAGTTTGAGGTGTATCCCCAGATCTATCACTGACAGCAGACCTGACCTTGCCCAGGTGATGACGCTCTTACAAGCCCGTCTATATTCCCCACATGTCTGCCTTATCTATTCAAATTTTCAGGGAAACCCTAGCAAACAAGGAAGCTGTCCTTCAGCCTTAGAAAAATAAAGTTTGGGTTGGGTTTTTGTTTTTGGTTTTTTTTTTTGTTTGCACGAGTGCTCTAGGGACCCTAGAAATCGTAACGTGGCAGAGCCAGGAAAGAGTCCCATGTTGCCCAACCTACGCATGGTAAAATTACAAGAAAAATTACTCTGGGACAAAGGCATGACGACCCCAGCCTGCTTATCCTGGCTGCAGAACAAATGCTGTTGTCATCTGGTGTTTAACTTATGAGGCAATAACGATTGCTTGTGATTTTCATCCTGCAAGAGCTAAAATAATATCCTGTATTTCAGCCTTGACAGCAAACCCTTTTCTGAAGGACTCTTACGTACATAGTTATACAATACACTTCTGTACATCAACAAAGAAATCCAACTATTGAATAATATTCCATTCTGATTTGTAAAATATATGTATCTTAAAAATTGTGGGAGTCTTGGGACGTCCCTGCTGGCTGGAAGCCAGCCAGTGTTATCCCAGTTATCCTACAAGAAGGATGTAAGGGAAGACCCAGGGAACCTGCAGACCTGTCTAACCTCAGTTCCTGGAAAAATTAAGGCGAAGATTATACTGAGTACTACTGGAACGTATTGAAAGAGTAATGCAGTTGTCAGACACAGCCAATAGGTGGTTACAAAGGGAAAGTCCTGTTTAACTAATTAATGTCCTTCTATATTACAGTCACCCAGCTAGGGGATGAGGGGAAGGTGGGAGATGTGACTTTGCTGGATTTGAGTAAGGCTTTTGATACTGTCATTGCACCCTTCTGGACAAGTTGTCCAAGTGTGGGATGAGCAGGTTCATGGTGCACCGGTTGAAGAACTGACTAAAGGGCAGAGCTCAAACGGTTGTATTGAATGTGGCTACACCTGGCTGGTGACCAGTGGTGTTCCTCAGGGTTCAGTTCTAGGACCCATCCTGTTCGACATACTTATCAATGATGTGGATGCGGAGTTGAATGCAGCACCAGCAAGTCTGCTGACAACACCAGTCTGTGAGGTGCTGTGGACTCTCTTGAGGGTCAGGAGGCCTTGCAGAGGGATCTAGATGGATTGGGGAACTGGGCAGTCATCAGTGCCATGACATTTAACAAGTCCAGATGCCAGACTCTGCACCCAGCACAGAGTAACACTGGGCCCAAGTATAAACTGGGAGAGGAGTGGCTGGAGGGCAGCCCTGCAGAAAGGGATCTGGGGGTGCTGGTCGGTCGGCAGCAGCTCCACAGGAGTCAGCAGTGTGGCCTGGCAGCCGAGGGGGCAAACCACATCCTGGGGGGCATCAAACACAGCGTAACCAGCCAGCCTAAAGAGCTGATTGTCTTGCTGCATTCAGCGTTGGTGCAGCCTCACCTGCAGTCCTGTGAGCAGTTCTGGGCACCACAATTTCAGAAAGGTGTGAAAGTCCATGAATGTATCCAGAGGAGGCAAACAAAGCTGGTGACAGGCCTGGAAGGCATGTCCTGTGAGGAGCAGCTGAGGGCTTTGGGCTTGTCTAGTTTGTAGAAAAGGAGTCTGAGAAGTGACCTCGTTCTCTGCAGCTTCCTGAGGAGGGGAGTGCAGAGGGAGGTGCTGAACTCTTCTCCCTGTCATTCAGGCTTAGCACTCAAAGGAATTGATCAAAGCTGCACAGGGGAGGTTCAGACTGAACACTATGAAGCATGCCTTTACTGAGAAGGGTGGTGGTGGTGGTAAAACCCTGGAAGAGGCTTCCCAGAGAGGTGGTGGATGTCCTAAGCCTGACAGTGTAAAAGACACATTTGGCCAATGCCCTTAACAACAGGCTTCACAGAATGGTCTGGGTTGGAAGGGACCACAAGGATATTGAGTTCCAACACCCCTGCCACAGGCAGGACCACCAACCTCCAGGCCTGGATCTAGACAAGGTTGCCCAAGGCCTCATCCAACCTGGCCTTGAACACCTCCACGGATGGGACATCTTTAACTTTTGGTCAGCCCTGAAGTGGTCAGGCAGTTGGACTGATTGTTGCAGGGCCCTTCCAACTGAAACAGTTTATTCTAAACACTTAACAATAATTCCCCCACCAAATGCCATTTTTATACTCCAGAGCCACCGACACTTGCCACAAAAACATGAACTGCGAAGGTCGGTTTCCTTACAAAAGGATGTGAGCACCTTTCTTTCCCAGTCCAAGAAATAAATCCAGTCAATCAAATGACCCAGTGTAAAACTATGTTTATGCAATGATCTGATCAATTTATGTACCACAAATAAAAGGAATCAGTCCCACAACAGTCTGAAGAACTTAAAAAAAAATAAATCTGGAGTCATAGCTTGTCCCAAAACACAGGAACAAGAAACAAAGCGAAGGCCACGTCTTTCACTCTACTACTCAAATTAAAAATAGCTGCAAAAGCCAAGTAAGCAAAGCCAAAGCCAGAGCTACAGTGGCAGGAAGACAGGGTGTGAAGGGACTTATAAGCACCTCTTCGTTTGGATATCAGGTTTCTAGCATAGAGAGCAACAGGGAGAAAAGGGACCATTGCTGCCTGGAAAACTGGAAGCTGGAAGAAGCATGAGTTAAGCTCATGATGGAGGAACTTGCAGTTGCACGAGAGAGAGAGAAGCTTGAAAAAAGCAATAAGGGTGCAGACACAACCTTACAGATGAATATCTTCCAAGGTCTAATCCCTGCAGATCCCAGCCAACACAAAGAAAATGCCACAGGGGAAGAGTATCTCTTGCAACTTCCCTTTAACCCCGAGTAAATACTCAGCCATGCACGATGTTATTTTGGGTTTACACTACCACAGACCAGATCAATGTCTTGCTTTGACATCAGATGAGAAAGATGGCAACAACTGGACTAGTAACGTAGAAGTCCCCAGAAGCAGTGGTGTCAGGAGAAGAATATCCTCTCCCTGAAGTGAGCCTGGTTCTCATTTACTCTGAGGCCACTTCATATCATCTGGCTAAAAAGGGGTTTACACGGGCATGAATGCACCAATCAGTCCTGTTTGAAGGGCCCTTGCTGATAGACAGTGGGTTTGAGGTGGAATTAAGTTCTCCTCTCCACCTGCATGTGCTCCCACTTAAGTCCCTGGCAGTAGAGAGGTGCCTGTCAGAGAGAGAGAGATCCACACTGCACATCTCAGCCAAGTCCAGCTCTGTTGAAAGCAGACTGCTCTGGGACAGCAATAAGCTGTTGGACATCTCAGGCAGAGCCCTCAGCAGCTTCAGAGAGGTTATCCGCTTTCATCAGGGTTACCCACCTTCAGTGGGGTTACCCACCTTCAGCTGGGTTACAAACCCAGCTTGACCTTTCCAAGTCCCTCTGGGAAGGGGTGCTTATGCTTGTCAGGAAGATCCTCTTCTTGCTCCTCTTCTTCCCCGGGGGCTCATACTCAGACTCAGAAGTCCTCAGGCTGTGATCTTATCCTTCAACACTTGCTCCATTCACCTGGATATAGTGTAACAGCCCGCTAAAAACTGACCAAAATTTGCCCAGACACCAGTCCCTGGATTCATCAGGCTTTATACCAACCCACATGGCATTATCAACCAAATAACCAGTCAGCTCCTCACGTCAAGAAAACACAATGACCCAGACTCCGACTCACGTCCCTTTCAGACTGGATTAGATCCCAGCTGATAGCTGTTTAGACTGACCTAGCTTTCCACCACCAACAGAAATCCAGTCTGCAAGACATCAAAGTTCTATGATGGAGGAAAATATTCAAACAGCCTTTTTTTCCCCTCCTTTTTTTCCTTTCCCACACCCAGGCCTTTCCTCTATCTCTCTTCTTTCCAAGTGGAGAGGACATCTTGGCACAGAGGCTGAACCGGAGCTGCAGCATACCCCATGCCCAACAATGCTGTGCAAACAAGCTTGCTGCCTGCTTTCCCCTCTCCCTCTTCCCTGCCTCTGCCTCTGTGTGTCACCTGCAAGTTGGAGGGTGCTAAGGAGGCAGAGAGCGGGCAGAGACCCACCGCATCAGTAAAGGTGGTGACGGACCCCATGTTATTCTGCTGGGGCATTAAGGGATCAACAAAAACCTGTTCCACTTGAGCTCTAACTAACACACATCCAAGGGTACACCTAACTCTAGCTCCATGGCTTTTCTTTTCTCTTTTCTTTTCTTTTCTTTTCTTTTCTTTTCTTTTCTTTTCTTTTCTTTTTCTACAAGGTTATTACATCCGGGTTTGTGTCCACACAGCAAAACCAGAGCATTCATCATAAGAATAATGATGTAAATGTGGCTTCTTATCCTCCAGTGATTGCCCGTCTGGCAAAAAGGTTTAGAAAATGTAACAATAGTTTTGAAATAAATAGGAGGAAAGTAAAGACCGGCAGTGTACTTTCCACATCGATGGCAAATATACTACTGATGTGAAAAGTAAACAGCTCCGAACAAGAGGAGAAGCCGCAGTGGATAACTTCGCCTCTGTGCGTTGCAGGCTAGAATGCCAGCGCATTAAGACCGGGATAGAAAACCCCCAAGTTTTATCGCCTCACACTGCAAACCCAGCTATTAAAGGCCGTGCCGTCTGCAGCCAGGTAGTGACAGCAGCTCAAACGCAGAGGACTAAGAAGCCTTGCTATGTATTTCGAAGGCTTATGTCCTTGCTTGGAGTGCTTGAGGTGCTCGGCATGCCTGTACCCTGCAAGTATCGCTTCAAACTGTCCCCCACCATCCTCAGCAAGGCCATTTTTTGGAGGGAGGGAGGAATCTACATGCCGAGGGAGATGCAAACCCCCAACTGCAGGGATGCCGCTACCGGTGAGCACCCGCGGGGCGGCCGCC
>VXBZ01009405.1:398455-448565 GCA_013399135.1 Heliornis fulica
CCTCCTCCTTCCCCACTCCCATGCTGTCTGCGGGACACGGTGGGGGGACCCTCCTCCCGAAGCCCGCGGGAGGGAACGACGGTACGGTACGGGGGGGACACCGGCAGAGGTGGCTCCCACGAGGGACCGTGGGCAAGCGTCCCGCTGTCCCGTAGCAGGTGGCAGGGTGCTGCTTGTGCGCCCCCGTGGAGGTGGGCTTTTTCCCGCTCGACCCCACGGATAGAGGCCGGGTCAGATGCCAAAGTGGCCTTTCTCACTGTGGCTGGCATTTTTGACCCCCCGTCGGAAAGCTCAGTGCGTGTGGGTTTGACACAGGAGGAATGTGGGCAAATTTCTCTCGCCGATTTATTTTCCGACCGTCACGACATTCCTCTTTTATGGGGTTTTGCAAGCCATGCAACGGTCGGTGGAGAAGAACAAGCCTTTGCGTCATTTTGCTTTTATTAACGCTCCTTTGCTTCTTTTTCCTTTTCCTTGAACTTTTTTTTGGGGTGGGGTGTTTTTTTGGCTAAGTGGTTATTAACTCGGGTGTAATTGCTTCATTGAGAAGTGACAGCGTAAAAGCTTGGGGTGGTGAGGGGGGATGGATGCAAATGTATGCAAAGGGAATGCGTAGCTCGGCTTAGCTTTTAGGGCAGTGGTTTTGCTCTAGACCTGAGCTGGTTCCACGTTTCTTCCCTGGTTAAGGGGAAAGATTTTTGCCCTTTAAGAAAACTGGGAAACTGGGTCACTGCGGGGAATCTTTGCAGCTAAGAATTAGTGGGTAAATCGGCACTGCTTATGGTTGGGCCGCTGAGGTGGTGTCAGGTTGTAGCCTCAGGAGGAGGTGTAAGGAGAGGGAGGAAAGGGTTTTTAAAATGACAGCAACTCTTCCAAGTCTTTATAGCCACCCATTAATACTATAGAGATTATCCTAGTGGCTTTGATAATCACAAAAAATCATGGTCCGTCTGGACACTCCCTTTGTGCTGGAGCCTGAGAGCGGATTTTGGTATGAAAAGTTTGCTTAAAAGGGAAAAAAATAATCTGTTGAATCTCTAACACAGTGTCATTATCTCATATCAAGGATTAATATTATCATGAAGCTAATTAATACAGAAACCTTTAACCTCTGTATGTACAAAGGGCTAAAAGAGGTCAAGATAGATAAAAGAGGGAACACGGGGAACCCTTAAATACACTATGGCAGGATGCTTCCCTCGGATGGAGAAGTACCGTTCCCCAGATGTCCTTTTGACCCAACCCCATGGTGGTAGAGGCATTTACTGGCTCCTCCAAAGGGGTGGGAGAGCTGGCTAGCCTCTGTCGGTGTCAGTGACCCTATGACCAAGCGTAACAGCTGAGAATGTGGTTTCCACGCTCGGGCAAGGAGCTGTGGTCTGTGTGTAGGTGGGCACGGAGCGATCACTGGTACTTAAGCTTTCAGATGTTCTGAAACTGTTGTTTAGCTGTTCTTTTACTTCTGGGCTAGTCTGTTTTCAGAGTAAGAGAAGTTGTGGCTACAAAGTCTGCAAATCTGTGAACCTTTAAAATTCCAAAAAGAAGAAGAAACTTGATAACAAAGTCCTTACCAGTCTGGCTTCCAAACTCTTGCGCCTTGAAACCTTGTGCACTGGGCGATACGTTCCATGTGCCCAAGGAATGAGTTTGTGAGGCACCTGCTGCATGGTGAAATAGGCATCAGAGCACTAACTCACGTTGGACAGAAGTGAATCCAAAACTCACATCTAGAAGAGCCTCATCCCATCCCCCTGGCCACACTAACAGTAGTGGAAGATGTTCAGTGGATGGCTTCAATGTTTCTTGGGAACACCTCCAAATGCTGTGGGGCCAGATCCTGGTACCCAGGCGCAGTGCAAATGAAAAGCAGGCTGGAACAGTATCGTGACCCCACAGCACAGCCCAGGCAAGCTGGGATGGGGTAGAAGGGTAGCTGCACAACCAGAGGTGCCTTCAGTAGCTGACCTAGCCCAGACTCCCCTCCTTGTGGTTACGGGTGCTGTCGGGAATCCACTAGTGCCTGACAGTGGGTGTGTGCCTCCCCTTTTCACCCTAACCTTTCCCCGGCGCAGGAGTGGGCTTTGGGGTTGCAGTGAGTCATGCAGAGCTGAGAAGGATGTTGTATGCCATCATGAAGCTGAGTCTCCCTCGGTCATCAGGGCCTCTCCCTTCCCTCCTTTTCCTCTCTGCTTGGATTTATGTGGCTAAGCTGGATCCCTGTGACTGGGGACATGGGAATTGCCTCACTCCATCCTCTGGTTAGGAGAACTCTGAAGATGCCAAAAAGGGGCAGATGTGGCTTTGCGTTTTCCCCAAAGAGTTTGTGAGCAGAAACAATAATCCTATGGAGATATGCACAGTGAAAACACTTTGCTCTCCTCAGAATGGCAAGGGGGGACTGGGAAATTGCTAGAAATGTTTTGCTGTCCCAGGGAAAGGTGACTCTGCTCCACTCCTTCCTCATGTATCTGGAGAGGATTTATCTCACAGACCAGTTCCTCTTCTATGGAAACGGTTCATTTTGTCAAATATGAAACCTCTTGAGTTTTGCTGAACTTCTTGTCTAGAGACAGCGCTCGTGTCTGCCAGAGGACCAGGGCAAAACAAGGGGGTGATGTGCAAGTGCAGGAGAAGTCCTTCCTTCTGCAGAAGCAGTGTTGCAGTTTGGTTCAGGAGTGATCCAGAGATGGTTCCGGAGATGGCTGGTGTCATGGAGTGGTCTTGGTGCTCTGTAGGTCACTGTAGGGTGGCACGGAGAGGGGCTTCCCCTGTGGCTTTGTATATGTATGCCACATCGCTCCATACGAGTGGAGAAAATTGTATGTGGTGCCCTCCCACCTTTATGCGTTCCTGTACAAGAACCCAATTTGGCCAGCCCTCGTTAAGGGCACAGCCTCAAGTTTCGTACACAAGCAAAAAATTCTCTCACTGTCTATGGGACTTGAGAATCATTTTGTGTTTGCTTTAATGCACTACTGGCCATAGGTAGACATGTGGTGATGAAACCACCTCCCCAAAAGAGGACATAACACTTTTCATGTTTCCAACAGTGAATCCGATGACCTTTTACAAGAACAGAGCCGAAGAGAAATTTACTTATGAGCTTAAGGAGGATATTAAAGCTTATAAATCATACAAAAGCAATGGGTGTGTACTTTTAGAAGAATCTGTGCCGTGTGTGTAAGGCAACCTCTTACGCTTCATGTGATGCAGACGTCAAGATGCCACCAGAGGCTTTTGCTGTGAAAGTGGCAGTCCCCAGAACTGTGCATGCATTTTTTTTCCTGAGTGTAATGTGGTATGAATTCCTCCTAACTCTGTGTGAGCATGAGAGGTGACCATGGGAGCATGAGGCAAGATAGATGAAGACCTACCAAGATTAATTTGAATGAAAGACAAAATACATTTCTAAAAAAAAAAAAAAANCACCACCTCGGAATAGGTTTCTCTTGGAATGCTGCTAAACATGACTTTGAATAATGCGTGTTTGTCTGCTTGTCTGAAACATACAGTTTTTTGTTGCTTGGGAACTTCATCTGGGAGGTTAATATCTGCATGAGAAACTTCCTGCAGGAGCTGGTGCAAATGGAGACAACGAACATTTGGAAAGGGGCGAATGGTCTTTGGTCTTGAGTTGAGAAGTGTGAATAAAGAGGAAGCTTCCCTTCACACTTCTCTGTGTCAAAAGCCTTGGAAAGCAAGATGATGTTTCTTTCTAGGAAGCAAAGAAAATCATAGACTCAGAGAACAGGTTAGGTTGGAAGGGACCTTAAAGATCATCTAGTTTCAACCGCCCCTGCCAGAGAGGAAGAAATCAGCTCTGAAGAAGTTGACTCTCACACTCAGATGCTGTATACATAGTTTTAGCCAAGAGTCCAAACAAGAGGAGGCTGGATTTGGTGAAAAGATGGATTTCACCCTTTTGTGGTTGCCAATGCATCATTCAACCCAGTGGGACTAACAGTCTTCTGCTCTTCCACGTTACTGGTGTAGATAGTGGGGTGTTTAAATACATACCTTGTTTAAGAAGTGAGTGCCAGCTGGGCATTTGCTGTGGTGAGCTGAAACAAGACCTGCCGTGGCTGGCCTGCCCAGTTCGGTGAAATATTGGGTGAGGAAGGTTATTCATTCAGCAGAACCGAGCAGCCCTCTAGCTCGTGCTGTTTATAATTGAAAATGATGTCTGGGTGGGTGAGTTAATTATTTCTTGCTGTCTCACTACGCTCCACCTATTCCAAAACTGTGTGTTGACCTTCAGGAACAGCTGAATTTGAGCCCTGTGGTTCCTAGAGTATGCTGGTTATTTTGGTTGAGGTGAATATTTACTGTTTCTCCTAGGAGGTTCAGACATAAATAAAAGTTGAGAGAACCTTTGGGTAACTATGTTCATGGTTGAGCACTTTAATGTGTCAATTAGCCACTAACGGTGTCGATAAATTGAACCTGTCAAAAATAATAGCTTCCTGCCAGTCTTCATCTCCTGCTTTACCTGTGTGCTACAAGAAATACATGACACGCCATCAGAAGGAGTAAGAGCCAACTTTTCCTTGCCTGTAGCAAAAATTAACAAGGCAAAGCTGCTTTCTTCAAGGCAAAGCTTCTTCCAAGAACCACCTTCCAAAATCTTCTTAAAGCCCTTTTCCTACTGACATCCCTTGAGTTTTGCCTGAGGGAAGAAAAAGGAGTAAGAACACAGGCTCTGACGGACAAGCGGAGGGGTACCCATCGCCTGGGCTGTTTGGGGATAGCAGTTGTATGTCACCATTGAGAGAACTTTACTCTGCCCAGTGGGATGAGAAAGGTGGTCATCTCGCCTGCTGTTGGGTAACTGCTGCCTGGCTCTTCACTCAGGGTCTCTGCTTCCTTTGTCACAGATGGAGAAAAGGAGGTTTCTCCAGCGAGCGGCTCATCCTTCTACCATTGGAGTCTACCTTACACTTCCCGCTTAACACACTTAATGATGCCGATAGTCACTGCAGAGGGCACAAATGACTCCCTCATTTTCCAACACGAGAGTCGCACGACATTAAACAGTTATTTCATTGACTGTTGTATTTCTTAAGCAGAATGGGCTGCAGAAGCTCATTGAAAATGAAAGAGGTCTGTGTGGTTGCCAACAGATGTAGATAAACAGCGGTAGGTTGTGTTCACAGATGTGTGGCACAGCACCTAAATTTGGTAGGATTCATTATGTGCCACACTTCTTGTGTGCTGCTTGTTGCAAAAAGCTGCAAATCAGTGCGGGGTTTTTTAAACCATCATATGCAGAGAGGTCTCCAGAAGCAGCCAAGTAAGCCCATAAGGAGTGCAGAAGGCTTCTGTGCCTCAGTGATAGCCATCTGCCACTCAAGGACCTGCCAGCCAGGGACAGACTTCTCGCTAATGAATGTATCCAGTCTATATTTAAATCCCTGTAAACCTTTAGTATCCACATATCCTGTGGAAAAGAGATCCACAACTTCAATGTTTGGAGAAGTGCATGTTTTGTTTTGAATCTTCTGCCTTCTGTTTTCATTAGATCTCCTCTAGTTCCTGTTTTAATATATTAATTTCCTATATATTAAAGACTTTTATGCAGGATGAGGGTTTTTTATTTATTGGTTATCACACAGGATTTAGTGTAGGCTTTGAAAATGTGGTTTAGCTCTCAACATCTCCACACAATGGATGGAGATCAAAGCAAAAAGAACGAATACCCAAATAGTAGAAGTGCATTTTCATTTTAAATGAGATGCAACAACAGGTTATAGAGAAAAACATCTTGTGATGGCTATTCATCTGTGTAAGATTGCGGTGTTACACCCTGTAAATGGTGATAGCAGATTATCACAGTTTTTTAATTACAAGATATTCTAGGAATGGAGAAGCGACCAAGCAACCCATTGTCCTCCTGAAAGTCCCTGCCCCTGGGAGGTCCAGCTCAGAGCCACCTCAGCCAGCATGGCAAAATGGCATGTGGTGCACTTCCTGTAGAGAGAGTGGGTCTGCAACCTGTGACAGCCACTGCACGGACCACTTGGAGCTGCTCTTCAAAACCTCATGGGTACAACCTCTTGCAGATACAATACCCAATGCCACAGGGTTATTTTTTGCAGCCCTGAGTGCCGTAGCATGTTTCATATGTCCAGGCAGTGATGCCCTTCAAAGGACATGTATCACCTAGGTGGATACGGTCCATGATAAGGTGACATTGCTCCAGCCAAGGTCTGATTTGGGTGGCAATAGCCAGTGACTAACGCTGCTCAGAGGGAGAGGAGCTACAGTGAAAGCCGTTGTGGTCCTATTTCTCACACTGGCCTTACTCTTTCTCACTGCAGGTTACATCCAAGCCTGCAGAGGACTGATGATCTCCGCCATCTGCCTGGGCTTCTTCGGTGCCATTTTTGGACTGGTTGGGATGAAATGTACAAAAGTCGGAGGCTCTGATCAGACTAAAGCAAAAATAGCTTGTTTAGCCGGACTGATTTTCATTCTCTCTGGTAAATATGTCTTATTTCTCTAAGCTTAGGTATTTAAAGTCATACCAGAGGTGATTCCTTTCTGCAGAAATCCGTGCACAATTCTCCGTGACTTCATTAGCTTCAGGGTCAGGCCCAAAGCTCTTCTGCTGGCTCCACTGAATGGTTTGTCTTATGCTTTTCAGGGTTGTGCTCTATGACTAGTTGTTCCCTGTATGCAAACAGGATTACGTCTGAGTTCTTTGATCCTTCTTTTGTTGCACAAAAGTAAGTACTTTCCTATACCCATAAATCTTACAAAGAAGTAGACCTTAAGTTTCATATCGTGCTCCAGAGACCATCTAGACAGAGAGGAGGTGCTTCTCCTCTTGGGCAGAGAAGGAGAGTGGGCTGTAGTTTTCATTTAATGGTATTTTCCAATCGCAGTAACCGGGTGCTGCAAGTTACTGACTGAACGCCTTCCCGTACCGCGATTGTCATTTTTGTGCCCAGGCTTATCATGGCTCAGCGGGGTTCTGCCCCTCTTGCTCCAGGGAAAACAGGGAATTTGCCTTCAGGAGGGAAGCTTGGGTTTTTGTCAGAGATGCAGCAAAAGGATTTCATGAGGCCATGGTACTCATTAGGTGCATTTTTTGATAGGAAGGGAAGAAAACAATTTCCGAAAGCTTTTGATGGAAGGTGGTTTCCATACATACGTCAAGCACTGCACAAACTTCACTCTTTTGAGGAGAGGTTTCTGCAGGCTCTGTGGATGTTTTGCTGATGCTGATTTTCAAAGCAGATGGATGAAATTTGGTTCATAACCCTTATAACCCATGACTACATAAGCCCCAACATAAATGCTTTGACTATACTTGTAATTCAGTTTAAGGGAGTGAGTGTTTATAGTGTTGCAGGATCCATATCAGAAATGATGAGTAACCCTGAATGCTCCCTTGAAAGCTGTGCAAGTTCTCAGGACCTACAAAGGCAGCAATTCATGAACCCATGCTTGGATTTTGGATTTACACCTTATCCACCAAGTCTGAAAATGTTTGCTGTGAATTATAGCATCATTAGCTTTCTAGGTTTGGCTTCTTACATAATGTAAGGTTATCCTTAAAGACAGGGATTTCTAAGTTTTGGTGGTGCTGATTCCAGGATATGTCAAGAATTGGGCATAAATTTCTCTGAGACCCAAGTAAGGGCTCAGTAAGGAAACCTGAGCCTTGCTGTTTCATTGTGGTAGGAAAAAATAATCTGAATAAATACTATTAACTGGATTTACATTTGCAGTAGGGCTGACACTGCTTCTTGAAATCAGGTTCATATTAGCTTCCTCTGTAATCCTGCTGTAGTTTCTGCCTGTTTGATATGGTGAGAACAGGATCCAAAGGCCTCCAAAAGAAACAAAGATGTGAGGTACTGAGAAGAAAATGGAGCTTGGCTATACAGCCAGAAGTTAATTATTCATCAGGCTTTCAGTTCCTAGTGAAAAATACCGTGGTTGTTGCCAGAATTCCCTTTCCTACGCTGTATCCCTATGCAGTTCTGCTCCAGAAGAGCAGGCAAACCTCACAGCAGAGTTTTGCTGTGGGCGAATGAGAGTTTGGTTTAAGTATTGAAATACAGGTAAAATTGAAATACAGGTAAAACATCCTCTGCAGAAATTACCTTTTTCCTGGACAACCAGCACAGCTCAGCTGCATGTGCATGTTATCACGACTACAAAGTTAAAGGCAGAGAGGAGAGACAGAAGTTGTAGTTTGAGTTGTGCGTGGTGTTGCTTCCCCAGTGGCCTTGTGCCAGCTCAAGCTAATGGTCACAATCAAACCTTTTCTCTCTCAACCAGTGTAAAGTACATTGCAGCAATCTTATTTCAGCGCCGTCCCTAAACTCTTGATTCGAGACGCGTTGCAGAAGTGTTTGATGCGCTTTGCAGGTATATGGTGGAAATCTGGCACTGGCTTTTTGCTGAGAGATGGGGGCTGCTTTGGGTTTCAACCTGTCAACTTGTGCCACACTGTTCTGTCCTGAAGTTATTCTGGTGGGGTTAGAGACAGGCGTGAGATGCCATTAGCGGAAAGTGAAGGACAGTAGATGTTGAGCATCATCTCAGACATCACAATTTTTCTCCAGTCTTCTGCATTTGGAGGAGGCACCCGGAATCAGAGACCTGCCTAAAGCTCAAGAGACTTCTGGTTTGAATTTATGTGCCCACCTGAGGAATGGCAGCTACCACGGGGACACCCCAACACCTGCCTGACATAGAAAGAAACCTTAGGCTGGATGCCTAAGGCGCAGCGGTTTGCGTGGCCAGTTTAAACCAGCTCCAGAGACATTGCTTAACCCTGTGTGGTAACACACTCAGGGTCTTTGTGACAGTGTGGGCCACCTTGGGGCTTGCAGCTGGGATGGATTTAATTTTTCTTTAGACACCTCTGTTAGGAGAAAGCTTGTGCTTCGTCTTGGCTCTCTTGCTTACATTGCTCCCGCAGCTTCTCATACGAAACTACTTTGTCACTTTATGACTCTTAATTCAACCCCCCCACCCGCTTATAGGCTGTCCTTTTCATGCCATGTCACAGCCTGAACTCCCTAATCGTGATCATTCTTACTGATGAGAGGGGCTGATTTATCCAGATTTCCTGACTAACTCCACGCTCTTTTGCATAGGGAATTGTTTCCCTTCCCATTTCTTGTCTCTGAGTGGATTGTGCACAGTTCATGCAGGCTCTCTTTCCGCTGGCCCATGGTTACATTTGACTCTGGTTTTTGTTTTTGGAGGACTCTGAGACTTGGATGTTCAACATGTGCATTTCCCTTGGGCAGTCATGCTGATTTGCCAAGTAGGTAGCTACAACCTTCATGTGTGCCAAAACCCAGTCAGCCATTGAGGCTCCCAGTGGTTTGCCTGGACACTTACTTCATGGTCCTAATATATGTAACAACCAGAACATTTTTCTTCTGTACTGATATTATATGTCCTTTGTTTCACCGAATTCTTCCTCCCTGCTTTACAGCAAGAGTTCTGCTCTTTGCCTGCTCAGTCAGTGCAGTTGAAAGTGACTTTTTGGGTCTCTACAGTTGAACTCTCTTTAGCCTTCATCAGTCACCACCTCCAGCCTCTTCATCAGTGTCCGGCTCACCGCAGCGATCTCTAAGCAATCCTTCAGCAGACTGATTTCACTTGTTTGAGACGGTGAAAGCGCAGCACAGACCTTGGAGAGTGGCTGCTTCGGTTCTTGCAACCAAGAACTGTAAGAACGGAAGAGTGTGTTTCCTGCAGACTTTATTGACTTTATTGAGAGAAGGGAAAAACAGCAAGCACAGAAATTTCTTCTAAAAAAGCCTTTTTCCTTTCTCTTTTTGGCCCCTTATTTTCTTTTTTTTTTTTTTTTTCTTCCCTGGAGGTACCAATGTGTGTAAGAGGTTCTTCCTGTGGGAAGATTTTTTCACATACTGGGTGTTGATGAGAGGTTAAGGTTGGCTTCTTAAATGCTGAATAGATGGATTGGGTAAAATCCAGGGAGCCATACACAGGTTGATAGGCAGTTGAAAATTAGAAATTGTCCTCATAAATACCAGTGTAAATCAAAATCTCTTTTACCTGCTGTAAGGTGTGGAGGGAAGACCAATTAGGCCAGCCTTGCAGCTCATTAACCTAGCAGTCACCCAAGAAGGGTGGTCTGTGCACATATGCAATCTCTTTTCTTCCCAAGAAGGAAGGCCAGACTTCATGTCTTCTTTCCCAGCTAGTTGGGTAACCATTGTCCACCCAGTTAAAACCCAATGCAATCTTGAATTCTTTGGCGCACAACTGAGGAGCTTCAGGAGGGGAGATGGCTGTTGTTGGTCTTATCTCTCTCAAGTTAGCCTCAACTATCAAATGTAGATGGAAATGGCCTCAAACTTCTCCAGGGCAGGTTCATATTAGATGTCAGGAAGAAATACTTCACCAAAAGAGTTGTTGGGATGTGGAAGAGGCTGCCCAGGGAGGTGGTTGAGTCACCATCCCTGGGTGTATTTAACAGACAGGTAGATGAGGTGCTTGGGGATATGGTTTAGGCGAGGACAGGCACGGTTGGCCTTGATGATCTTAATGGTCTTTTCCAACCTGGAGATTCAGTGAAATGTGGAAGCAAACTTGTGCTTCCCACTTTCTATGCCAAGGTCTCAACAAGTAAGTTGTTACAGCAACAGCCTTCCTGGGCCTTCATCCCACTGTGTTCTCTGTCACCGCTGTGGGTCATGCTGACACTTGTGGAGAGTCTGATCCTGCTCCACGTCCCTTAAGTGTGCTCTGGCAGCATCTATGAGGATGGAGGGATCCCAAGGGTGGGATTGCCTTCATGGTGTGAGTTGTGTTCGGGAGTGTAACTTGTGTGTTATTTCTTGTGTGTTGACTGTAATGGGATCCTGGGCAATGAGCTGTGATGTAGAGATCTGCTTCTAAACAGAGGAGCCCCAGTCCTTGGGCAGACAGAAATCTTCTCCAATCTTGTGAAAGCTGTAGCACACAGTTGGAAACATGAGGACAGCTAGAATTAAAGTTTCACAGCTTCATAAGAGTTTTGAAGTCAGACGGGTCTGGGTGCAGAGTTTTCCAGTGAAAGGCTGCTGAGCTATGGTCTGCAGCAGTTTAACTTGGGGGTCGGGTGCCTAAGTCCCACGCTGGATATGGAGAACATTTCTTGGGGGGATCTCATCCTTTTTTAGCAAAGGATGATTCATAAAAACTGCTTGGATGATGCGAAAGGAAAATGAAAAGGAAGCCTAGAAGGTAGCAGGGCTGTAGAGAGTCAGGTGGAAGCCCTCACCAGGCATCCTGCCTCTGAGCTCTAATGGCTCCATCGCTTTTCGGCAGCACGTCCCCGCATCGGGAGTGTCGTGAGCTTGGGTGATCCATCATGACCCTGGGTGTGTCCAGGCAAATGCCTAAGCACTGATACTCCGAGTGTGGCTTTTTCTCCATGTGTGACTTTTTTTAAGAAAACAATCTCAACATGAAAAAAGGATTTTTTTGTGTTTTGGTTTTTTTTTTTTTTAATTTTAATTCCATCCAGCATTTAGCCCCCTGTGACCTATTCTAGAAGTGGTTGTATCATTTTCTTGGTGTCTGGTCTCAGTGGCAGTTTTTGAGAGTTTCTACAATATCATCTTTCTGAAGACCCAGGTTTTGCAGAGCAGCTTACAGGTTCTTTAGGGTATGTATTTCAGTTAATGTCAAATTAGCATCTGTTCACCTGGAAGCAATGGCAAAGTCTTTTAGGTGTGATTTTTCAATGCAGGACCCAAAGAGTCAGGAGGAGATAAACGTTTCGTCAGGGAGGAACTGGAGGAGGAGACACGTGGTCTGTCCTAGTAGCGAGAGTCTGGAAGCTGCTGGGCCTGTGATCTCATGCAGGTCATCCTGAAAGCATTTTAAAGAGTGGCACCTTGGGCAAGCAGGAGAAGAGAGAAGACAAGTGGCAGCCATGGCTTGCTGCTTGTCTTGAAACTCCAGAGCTCAGGTTAAGTGTGCTGAGCTGGAACAGGGTGAGGGAAAGAATGTCTTCTCCACACCCTTTTACTTCATGTACTACTCTTGCATTAGAAACCTGGACTCATCCTTGTGTGCTGATGCTCCTAAAAGCACCATCATCTCTTCTCAGTGTCAACCATCTCAGCATCACACCAAGCAGTTTGTGGCTGCAAACAGCTGGAGGCTGCCCCAGGTGGCAGAGGGGATTGTTGCTGGTGACTCAAGGGCTCGGAAGGGACCAGTGTCCTCCAGCCTGAATCCAGCCACAGGGACTAAAGAAGCAAGGAGCTGCTGGCATGTGCATGTGTATGCACGCCTCTGTATATGCATACATTGCGTGTATGCACCGCATATGTGTATGACGTACGTGTGTGTGTGTGTGTGTCAGAGGGGACAGGAGCTGTGCGCTGCCAGCGCGTCAGAGAATCGTGTAACCCTGCAGACAAGCGATTCTAGGGGAGATGCGGAGAAACAAGGCACCCCGTCTGGCTGCACGGGGAGAGAGATAACCATCGCCCAAGCATGCTGCAGGGACAGAGGCTGCTCCTGAGAAATAATGGGGGGGAATAATGGAAAGAACACAGGTGAACGGCAGAGCTGCTGGTTTCGCGGCAGCGTGTGTGGAACTTCCCATGCCAATGGAAAGTTATTTGGGGAAAAAGAAAATAATTGGTGATTTTATTCTGAAAAACTGTTACATTTGAGTTCTCTTTTGTTAAACCCACTTATTAACTTCCTGTAGGTATGAATTAGGAGCAGCTTTGTTCATTGGATGGGCTGGAGCTTCACTCTGCATAATTGGTGGCAGTATATTCTGCTTCTCAATAGCCGAAAGCAGTAATTCTCCAAGGTAAAACACCAGTTGCACCTCCTGAAAGAACTCGGTAGTAGTACGTTTGTACCCGTGCTGCGCTTGTGGCCCAATTGCCTTCTGAAGCGCTCTGTGGTGAGGGGCAGAGGAAGGTGGTGTGGATGGAAGGACATAGCGAGGTTTAAGGGTAATGCCCTGTGCGTCGTGAATGTTGCGAAGAAAAGCCGGTGACTGGACCAAAGCCTTGTGCTACACCTCATTAACATACTGCGGCTGGAAACATAGAAAGAGCTGCCTTCACACACCTAAGAAAAGCCATCAGGTCACTTGACAGGTGGGAATGGTTAAGCCCAGATCATCAGGTCAGGCACGAGAGAGGCCAGTGGTGGATGCAGTGGGACCTCCAGCAGCAGAAGAGGGGTGGTAAGGAAGAGGGGGGGGAGGAACTGCTCACCTAGGATCTGCCACAGCCGAAGAGTTTCACGGTTGGGTCCTCGCTGACGTAGCTGTGAGCAAGGGATACACGTTGATAAAAGAATTTGCTTGCAAAGAGAGATGCTGGTGGGTGAATGCCAAACCAGCACAAGACTACACAGGGAGGGAAGGAAGGTGTCCCCCACCCATCCCTAGCCCACTTCCCTCCCCTGCAATGTGTAGGTAAGACCCTATACATTCCTCCTAGTTCCATAGCACCTGGGTAGAGATGCGTCCTGCCTGCGGGCTGAGCTACAAGTGGTCACCTCTCGCTTTCTTTTCAGGAGGGGGTATGCCTATAACGGAGCCACATCTGTGATGTCTTCTCGCACAAAGGTTCACAACAGCGTCCCAGACAAAACCCCACCGAAGCACTTTGACAAGAACGCTTACGTCTAGTCGCGGTCGGGATTCACAGCGTTTTAGAAATCAGTTCAAGAGTGATTTTTCCCCCGCCTCAACCCCAATGTAATTACCACTAAGACAATGACTTTTTAAAACATTAACTTGCAGCTTTTTACGTATTGATGTAAATTTTATTATAAAATATTTTAAGATTGATGTTGGTATTGTAAAGTTTATACCTGGAAATCATGAGCTGACATTGCTTTCCTTAAAAAAAAAATAAATAAAGGAGGTATTTACCAATTCAGTATGGCAACTACTTATGGGAATGGCATCACACGCACCCCACCGACTGCAGTGCACCAGGCTCTGCACAGGTTGGTGCGTGAAACACCTCACCGATGGCAGCGACACTGGCTTTGCAGAGCGCCCAGACGATGACAGTCGGGGAATCAGCAGGTTCTGGCCTCTGTATCCCGTCACTGGGGGCAGGGGGGAGAAATGCGCAACTTGGTCAGTTTGGTGCCAGAGGAATAAGAAGAGGAAGCGAGTAGGTGAAGGGAACAGCAGCATGGGAGAGGCAGGAGCAGGTCCAAAGAAGAGTCACAGAACCACAGAACAGCTCAAAGCCACTGGGCTAGGAAGGGAAGGAAAAACCCCTGACACTATTGGGGCTGCCGCTGACATTCCTGAAGGGCTGAGCGAATAAATGGGGGCAGCGCTTGGCAGCGCTTCTCTGCTAGTCCTGAACTAGTTACAACAGTTCAAAAATTCAGCTGGCACCTTTGGTTTGGGTGTTTTGCCTGCCCTTAGAAAGGAGATGGCTTTTGAGGGAGTGTTTGTACAATGAGATCAGAGGTTATGACCAACTGCAAGATGCTTTCCAGACTGAGACCCAGAAATTAGACGCACAATCAGGTCCGTCTTGAGGTCTGAACTGATGGACCCTTGAAGTTTCAACCCACTGGCTATTTTGGGACAAAAATATATAAATAAATAATATATATTTTTTTTTTACAAGAGAGTCCTATTTCTTAATAGGCACAGCATGACAGATGAAGTTTTGCACCTGATACCATCTAAAGCCCATGGGAACTACAAAGCCATTCAAGGATCCTTTTATTTTATTTTTTGAATAGTGTTTCAGTCAAAACAACATTGTGGTTTTTTAAGGACAAAAACAATGGGGACAGAACTATGAAAGGTCTTGCGCAACGGCTGGTCGGTACTTTCCTCACCTCAGCCTGACATTTGAGGGTTTTTTCCAATTTTTGTGCTTTTATGTTTAGACTCTAATAAAAAAAAATTAAAATAACAGCTTCTCAAAGTATTAAAAAAAAATATGCTAATTTCCCCCCCAAAGAGTAACTTCCCAAAAAGGAGGCATTTCACAATTACTTGTTTTATAGCTGAGGCTGTTTTTCATTTTATTTGTAAACCACGTTAGGAATGTAGCACCTTAATACATGGACAGATTTTATTTAAAATGTTCAGAATTGCATATGAAGTTTATGACAAAATACAAAAAAATATGAATTTAAAAACATATAAAGTAATACTCTGGAGTAAATTCTGTTCATTGGTTAACTGGCTTTCTTGTAAGACCAGTTTCACTTCAATGTAAACATTAGAGGCAAAATCTTCACCTCAGTGAAATGAAACCAAAGACATTTTCACTGCTGGGTTCATGAGAAAGAAGAACGTACTCTCCGTTTCCCTGGCCAGCACTGAGGACGTGAACAGTCTCGTTTCACATTTGGGCCTGAAAGACACAGGAGCTCTGTGAAAACAATGTTCTTTCTTACTACGTGACCGAACAAGAAACGACAAGGACACAGTCGGCAACCCCAGCAGAACCTGACAGCAGCACCTCCCATCAGCGATGCGACGGTTACATGTCCGAAGAGTCACTCCAGTCTGTTACAGTTACCAAGCTGCTTTTTAAGGTGCTTGTGTTATCAGCTTCATGGAGGCCTGTTGAAATAACAAAAGACAAGAATTGGAAGTTAACAATTACTAATAACGTTTTGAGGGTATTTATATTTATCTATGAGATAACATTGCATGCTATGTGAGCAAACACCTGAGGACTTCAGGAAGTCCGGAATTTCAACCAGCGAGGAAATTACAAGCATTGATAATACGAAGGCCATTTCTGTCACAGAACACAATGCATGGGACAACAGTGTCAACACTGCTTTCCCTTTAAAAACAACCTGAAGTACCTTTACATAACTGACATGGTTTTAACCTTTAAGTTAAACGTTAGGAGCTAGAAACTACCATGTGGTTCTATGTAAGATTGAGGCTATTACTTTACCTGTAGCTCAAATATTTATCTCGGCCTGGTAAGTCACTTGGGTATCTTGAACAAGCCTGGAACCTTAGTGTTATTCTCAAGACAAAGTAAGAAACTGCCCTCTTCACACAAATTTGGGAAGAGATTTAAAAACAGAAAACCCTAGATGATTAATTTTTATGATGAGGAAGAAGCCTGACAGTACTGCATGTTTTAGAATCTCACGTTCAGTCCCTTGGCATCTCTGCATCAGGTGCGTGTCTTGTTTACATAGAAGGATGTATCGTAACTACAATCTGTGACATTTATGTGACATAAACCCAAGCACACAGGTGGGGGTTTTTCAGTACCACGTACTGAATTACAATGAGTAATACACAACACTTCAGTTCCCCTCTAGGTGCGTCAGTCACATAAGGCCTATAGCGTAGAAGTATGGATACGTTACCCTCGTCCTTCTGTACACCCTTCTTGGGAAGGCCCCACGCATGCACCACAGATGCAACATTGGAGTCGTTCTTCTGAGCTGTCAATGCCTTCTGACCTCTATCATCTTTATTCAATAAAAAGTCGTCTTCTACTGATGATATATCCCAGTCATCTTCATCAACCTCTGTGACCTAAAGTGGAGAAGGTAACACATGCATATTTCCTCTGTCCATGCCAGTTGCGCGGCGCATCTTCCTTAAACTGAACAATGTGAAACTGCCCAGGCAGTTTCACACGCCCTATATGACATCTATCAGTGTGGGCTTAAGATCCACGTACTCCACCTGCCTAAATTATATTCATTCACTGCTACAGTTCCAAAGCTAAAAGCTTGGTGCTCTGTGTTTTTGTTGTTTTATTTAAATCAGGAACTGCTAAGGTTGCTTTCAGGTTTATACAAGTCTAACTTAAAGGATTGTCTTTTCTAGGATACTAGCTATTCCAATGAGATGGAAAGTCCTGTACGCACTGGAATGTGTATGACATGAAAACAAAGACATGACATGCTATCATGTGAGCTGGCAGTTTAGTTTGCTACAAGAACATTCTACAAAAAAATTAATATTGCAAAGACGTTCTTTTCAATTTAAAACTAATTTATTTAAAGAGAAAAATAATGTAAGTGTAAAAAAATCTCACAGTGCTTGAAGTTAGAATACAGATTCCTCTTGAGACTCACTGTCAGCATGTACAAGTATATTTTTAATTAAGTGGTGGATCTGCATAATGAGTTCCCCAAATGAGTCAAGTCAAACAGCTGAACCTGAAGGCAGCAAGTCCATGGCCTTTCTTATCTCATCTGCCTGAAAGCTCAGTATCTTCAGCAGCTTTTGAAAGAAGAGCTACAGCATTTCCCCGCCTGTCACTCAGATGCGGTTCAGTGGAATCGAGCCATTGTTGGAGAGCTTAACTGTGGAAAGCGAAAGATGGTTTCTTGCCAAGCTAACACCTTACTGCATGGGAGGCTCTCAGTGTTACAGTAACATGCAAAATGCACTTCTCTTGCCCAGCAGAAAGATTCACATGCCATCAGAAAACAATGTGAGGTATGTACGTACTAGAGGAAAAGCAACATGAACGTGTCATGTGTCTCGAAAGACGGGAAGAGACTGCGGTAACGCTCCAACTTGCAACATAATTCAATTTTAACATTGCAAACTGTTTTTCAAAAGCTGACAGATCTGCTCAGCGTGCTGTGTTATTAACATACCAGGGCTCAGCATTTTGCTGGTTTAAGTTATCTGCGTTTGGAGGGTGTGGTGATGGGAAAGCCAGAGTCACTGACAGCGAGAAATGCTGGAGGAAGACTTTCCTCAAACAGTGGTTAAGTCCCAACTGATTTTTAAAGCAGAGAGAAAAACATCAGCTTCAAACAGAATTCGGTTCTGATCGTGTAAATATGCAGCACCAGTGAAACTGGCCACGCGGTTTTATGAACTCCAAGATTTAAGCACTGTAATCCACACAATGTCTGGAAGGGACAGCTTTGGGGAAGCACAAAATTCATTCTCTCCAACATGTTTCTGAACTCCTCTGTAAAACACACCACCTTTATAAACATACAACAGTGGGATGCCTTACACAGGTTTTATGGTATTATGGGTTTTAAGAACAAGCATTAGTGACTGTAAGTATTTAAACTATTAGTATTTAAGCTAATAAACATTTTGGATTTAAAGAGAAAATATAATTCCAATGGCATTTTGTGTTTATGTCTTTGGGCAACTTTGAAAATCCCATCTAAGATTTAAACACCTGAATGATGTGCCTACATTTATCATACAAATAGAGACATGAAGATCTGCACGTTCATATGTAATTAGCAAAGAATACAAGATGGTGCATTGTTCCATAAAGATTCTGGACAAAGAGTAGCAACACCTGCCCTGGGTTCATAAACTCACTTCAGACTCATCACGTCCACACAGCAACCTGCCACTGGGCTGATACATCACAGACACAGTGTTTTCAGAATGAATTATAGCAAAAATATTTTTCATAGAATGGTTTGGGCTGGAGGGGACCTTCTAGACAGAAGACCATCTAGTTCCAACCCTCTGCCATGGTCAGGGACACCCTCCACCAGACCAGGTTGCCCACAGCCCCATTCATCCTGGCCTTGAACACTGCCAGGGAAGGGGCAGCCACAGCTTCTCTGGGTGACCTGTGCCAGGGCCTCACCACGCTCACCAGGAGAAAATTCCTCCTTATAGCCAATGTAAACCTGCTCTCAGTTTAAAATCACCACCAGTTTTCTTCATTTTTCTTATACATCCCCTTTATATTTTTGAAAGGCCAAAATTGGGTCTCCCTGGAGCCTTCTCCAGGCTGAACAAGCCCAACTCCCTCAGCCTGTCTTCAGAGGGGAGGTGCTTCAGCCATCTGATGGTCATCTTTGTGGCCTCCTCTGGACCTGCTCTAACAGGTCTATGTTGTTCTTGCACTGTGGCCTCACCAGAGCAGAGTACAGGGGCAGAATCGCCTCCCTTGACCCGCTAGTCACACTGCTTTTATGCAGCCCAGGACTCAATTGGCTTTCTGGGCTGTAAACGGACATTGCCAGTTCACACCCAGTTTTTCATCCACCAGTATCCCCACGTCCTTCTCCACAGGGCTTCTCTCAATGCATTTATTTCCAGTCTGCATTGATACTGGGGATTACCCCGGCCCATGTGCAAGGACACTTGTCCTTGCTGAATTTCATGAGGTTCACTGGGGCCCACTCCTCACCCATCAAGGTACCTCTGGATGTCATCCCTTCCCTGAGCCCATCAACTGCACCACTCTGCTTGGTGTCATCTGCCAACTCGCTGAAGGTGCATTCATTCCCATAATGTCATTAATAAAGATACTGAACGGTACTGGTCCTGGTACAGACCCTTGCGGGATATCACTCATTCCTGGTTTCCACTTGGACAAGGCCATCCAGCCAGTCCCTCATCCACGTAACAGTCCATCCAAAGTCCCGTATGTCTCCAATTTGGAGGCAAGAATGTTGTGGGAAAGTATCAAATGTCTTACAGAGCCCAGGTAGTTGACTTCAGTAGCTCTTCCCTTGTCCACTGATGCAGTCATGCCATTGTAGAAGGCCACCAGATTAGACAGGTGTGATTTGCTGTGGTGAAGCCATGTTGGCTGTCTCTAATCACCTCTGTGTCTTGCATATGTTTTGATATATCTTCCAGGAGGACCTGGAATGATCTTACCAGGCACTGAGGTGTGGCTGACTGGTCTGTAGCTCACAGGGTCCTTTTTCTTTTCAGTCAAGAGACTTTGCTGGACTCCCATGACTTTTCAAATAGGATGGAGAGTGGCTTGGCAACTGCATCAGCCAATTTCCTTAGGACCCTGGGCAGCACTTATCAGGTCCCATGGACTTATGTTCAGGTTCCTCTGGTGATCTCAGACCTGATTTCTCGCACTTCATTCCCCTAGTCCCTGCCTTTAGGTTCAGGAGCTTGAGAGATGTGGAAGAGACATTACCAGCAAAAACTAAAGCATCTTTAGGACACAGATTTTAAGGCTTTTTTTTTTTGCTACAGCTTTCTGCTTTTGAAGCTGCAATTCCTTAACACAGTGGCCAAAAGCCTACAGATTGTTACAAAATGTAACACCCTCTAAATTTAACTGGGAGCATTTTATGGTCTAGTATCAGCTGACATGGTACAGAATCTGAAAGTCACATTTGGACAGAAAACTACACTGTAATAATCATGTATGAGTTGGTAGTTTTGAGCCTGCTGTGATTTACAGCTCCGAAACAGTCAATGGACAAGTTACGTGGTCCCAGTGGTAATTAACAGCATACAGGCTAAATGTGATTACCCTGCCATTACAACTAAAGCTGATGAACACAATCACATCTTTCTGGAAACTGAAGTAGAAGTGTCACTTTTTCTAGGACAAGTGATAAATGTCAGTGATTAACTGCTAGTCAGGAAGCCTGCTAAGGCACCTCTTTTATTATGGATAACAGCATTTTCAGTAATTAGAGTGAAATGAATGCTAAAACTAGTATCTGGCCAACTACTTCAATCTAACAAATACTAAAACCAAACTAAATAGCACTACCTGCTGTTGACTTCTGATGTGTAGTAACTTTTTCTTTTTAAAAAAATAAAAATGTTCAGGCAAAGAACAATTTGCATTGGAGTGGCTTATGAATTATAAAACTCTAAGCTGAGGAGAAGACTGGGACCTTAGGAGCCTGAGGAGTAAACAGTAAGTTGGGTTAGTGCTCTGAGTGTGAGCACATGGTATATACTCAATGGACAGACACCGGTGATAGATCTGGTGTTGTCCAGAAACAGTTTATGATTGTAAACAGATGCAGCAAAGTGAAGATCACATTCAGAAATTGAATTTTTCTCCTCATTAAAATGTATTTGAAAGTTCCATATCAGATAAAGCTCTAGAAATAAAAATATTTTAAAGTATCAGCTAAGCAAATTATTTTTTTCCTCCATCAAAACAAAATACTAGGAAAGCAGGTAGAGGAAGGCATTCTCTATGCTGCTGAAATGGGAGATAAAAATGATACCAGTTGAGACCAAGCTTTGTGCTCCCTGTAGTGATCCAAACCAGTCAAGGTGTAAGCTAATAAGCAGTGCAGATGATGGAAGGGTCACCAGCCACAGCTCACTCGCTAGCACTTTCCTATATACCAGTGCAGATGTACCTAGAACAACTACTTAGCTATAGTTCTGCAAATGTATTTGAGAACTGAGCCCTTCACTGCATCAAGATGGCTTCAGCATGAAAAAAACCCCAAAACAAACAAACAAAAAAAACACCCCAAAAAAACAACAAAAAAAAACCACACAAAAGGAAAGAGATATATATTTATCTTGATTATTCAATGGAATAATAACAGGTATTAAAAGTGGTACCTTCAGTTCTTGCACCTCTTCTTTCTTAATAAATGCCTGTGCAACATTAATCCCTCCAGCTGGCTTGTTCTTATTTCCATGATTAGGAAGACTCTTTCCAACTTGTTCCGTCAGTTTTTGAATAACTGTTCCTGAAGTTTATAACAAAAACATACTGAGTTTCCACTCACAAGTAAGGGGATTTACCATAAACCCTCTAGAAATCTTCCACAAGTAAAAGGTTGAAAAAAATAGTATGGACAGAAGTCCCTGAGGCACAGACTGTATCATGCAATTTTGTATCTAAGTGCAAAAAAGAGACACATCTACTGTGAACAGACATCACTAAGTACAATTATGTGAAGGCACGGCAAAAGCATAACATGCACATTAATATACATATACTCAAGACTGGACAGTCTGCCTTTGTTTTGTGTTCTAACAGAAATATTACCAGGGAACACAAAATCAGGCAGGGCCACTGCAACATGCACATGCAGAAGTAGTGAAAGCACCTTTTGAAGTTTTTGCAGGTGTTCCAGTCCTCTCTCTCTCACTCTCCTCCATCCCAACGGTATTGCTTTTGCCAGGGGCCTTCTGAAAAGCACTGACTTTGCTGCTTGATGGTTTTGACTGCTTTTGCAGCAATTCTGGTGACATGTAAGACTGCTTAATGTCATCCTCATCTACTTCTTCCTCTGAACTGAATGGTGGAGTTCTAAGGAAAACACATACATCATGAGAACTTGCTAGGTGTCAACGACAGATACTGAATTGAGATACACACACACACACACACATATATATATATATATATACACACTCACAAATATTTAAGCGCCCTTGTGTTTTCCTTTCTGTGGAAAACTCAGCAGCTCCCATAAATTCTAACTATCTATAACACTAATTAAAAGAAATCATGCTGCTAAGTCAACTCAGAAAGTTATCACAAAATGATCATACACAGACATGATTACAACCCTCTATGCAACTATCTCTACAAAACAACAGACCAATATAAAACAGGTCTTGCCAGGCAAACAAAGACAGGCTTTCATGGATCAGGAGGGAAAGAAAAATTCAGGGTCAAGGAACCTGCATCACAGAAAGTCCACTCTGATATTCTGTTAGGTGAAAATTATTTGGAAATCTTTGGGTGCAGGAAATCACAGGTAATGTGCCTGATGCAAGCAGAATCTGGAATATTGTGTTTAAATTTAGTATGAAAATATCAATAAACTGGGGGGTAGGGGGGAGGAAATAAGCTCACCAAAGTTTTTAAATGCTTTTAATTGTCTCAGAAAAAATATCAGAGTGCAAAGCTAAAGGACATGATATTACTAGATTTTACTGAATGTCTCTCTCTGGTTCACAATAAGGAATACAGCTTCTGCAAGAGAAGGTGCTGTCTTTCAGGGATTAAAACAACAGTCTCAAAAGGAATAGCACTTAAAAAAAATAAATTAAATATGCAGTCCAGAGAGTCTTTATACTTTCAGCTTAATAATGGCTTTTGCATGGCAAGCATGTGAATATTCAGTCACCAGAAAATGTTTTGGTCAAAACCACAAGTGAACAAAACATACGTGATACTAGATGTCTTTCTAGAAACTCCATTTCCAAAAAGCTTCCTGGATCTAAAAATAACAAGACAAGTTATGTCAAGATATGTCCACTAAGTAAGTATGAAATTGGTACAGGAATAATGTGAATTCTTTGCTTAATTCTTACAATATTAGCAGGAAATGTTCTCATCAGTCACAAAACCCCAAACACATAGGTTGTAGATTGTTACTTAAGGTATGAGTACTATGAAAACAGCATCTCTTACTTTGGTGTAGATGTATTCTCAGTGATGGCTGCTCTCTGTTCAGCTGGGCGGACAGCTGTTGAAGACCGCTTTACTGGTTTGTGTGGTGTGGTGGATGAGGAAATTCCCAGTTGACTGAACTTCTGTTTATCTACAGGAGAAGTTATCTACCTCAGCACTGGAAACAAAGCTTGGTATCTTTAATATTTAATTTCTAAAAACAAAGATGTCTTTGCCGTGGATTGCAGAAAAAGAATAAATAGAAGTAATTGTTTTCTTTGAAGCAGTTCAGAGTTACCATGTACCTTGCCAATACAAGAGCTAAGATTTCTGTAGGTAAGCACAACATCAAGAACCCTTTAAAGGAAAACAGTTTAGTTGGCCATAAGTATACAGAATATTTACATGAAAAATTATGAAAGCAGAAATGTTGCAGAATGAAACCTGAAATAGCAATTATAAAATGCAAGAGAATGAAAAAAAAACCAACAAACAAACAAAAAACATTTCAACCTTCTGAAGGAAGCTGAGGACAGGAAACAGGTCTGTTACAAGATGATGATTTCTCTTCAACCCTAAAGCTAACTTGGCGTTCAAGATGCTCTCGAATTCGCTGAATGCCAGGCTCTTGCTTCTGTTTGCATTCTCTAGCAGATTCAATAGCACGCAAAATTTTATTTAAGCGATCGTTTGGGATGCCACGAACACCCTAAGAAAACAGATTGTATTGTAAACAAAGGGGCTATTATTTGTGGGGTTTCTATCCTACATTCATATACATTGCTAAATATCACAAAGCTTGTAAAAAAAAAAAAAAAAAATCACAAAACTTGATAACAGTGCTCAGAGGTGTAGCCGTATCCTCTGTAGCTGTAATTTGATGGACATCCCCAGGATGATGAATTACACTTATTTATAACATGTGGAAACTGAGCTTTGGAATTTATAGGTTGAGGGGTTTGGTATAGGAGTGAAAGAGAAGACCAAAAAAAGCATGACAGAGTCTACTCCTCTTGGAAAAAAAAAAAAAACCCAGCTCAAAATAATCTTACTGCTTTAATTCCCAAGGATTCCAGCTTCTCCTCCAGGGCTTGTTCCAAAACAACTCTCAACTCTTTAGTTAAAGATGGATCAGCTTTCAAAGCATTGATTAAATAGTGGTTACTTCTACCTGTTTTAGGATCACTTTTCTCAATTTCTGAAATAAGAAGGGAAAAATGCATTTAAGATACGTTTGCAGAATCTCCAGTACATGAGATGTTAAGCATGCGTTTTTTAGAAACACCAGAGACATACAAGTACACTTCGAGCCTACATGGAGTGATATTCTTTTTAAAATCTTGGGGTACCTTTCCAAGTAAGGTGACTTTTGTATCTACCACTTATTTTTCTTCTTACAGCATCACTGCAGAGATATATTCCTGAATGTTTAGCATTAAAAAAAATAAATCTTTGCTTTCAGAACTGTACATGTAAACTTCTGATAAAGACAGACACATTAAGTTCCCTAAAAGTGGTATTTAAAATTAAAGTTGAACTCCAGAGGAATCAGAACAGGAATACAAAAAACCTGTTCTCAAGAAAAGCTTCAAACATTGTAATGTTCGCTGATAAAAAGCCCTCCTGAAATCAAATCTTTGGCAAGTCTGAACACTTTCTGAAGTCTTCACAGAAACCCTACTTGGAGGCAGACCATTTCACAGAAAATGCATGACTGAAAATACTGCAACTCTTAAAAACTTTCAAGGACAAAGTTCGGTGTTGTGCTTTTTTCTGTGCAGGTCTATGACATCACACATTCTTAGACACAGACAGAGAGGTTTCTCTTTCCCTTGCTTTAAGTGTCAGTAACAGCATGAACTCTTATGCAAGAAATAAAGAATCATCTAGAGAGATTCTTCCATCTAAATGAAAGAATGACATATAAGTTACACCAAAACACTAGAGGGTCACAGAGGGGACCAAAGAAGCAAAATATAACCCATTCAGAACCTGCCTGTGAAATGTCTCTGGCAAGACAAAGTTTAACTGAGTGCTGCTTGCACCAAGTGAGGCAGTGGGACCATGGTAGCTGCTTCTGTCTGGCAGCGGGGCAGCAAAGCTCACGAAGCATCCATAGAGGATATACAACATCCCAGGAAAGCATCTTTAAACTACACTCCCACCTTCATCCCCTAAAAGAAAAGGTAAATCTTGGGCAGGGGTCTGTCTCTTTCCAGTACACGTTTCAGGGAGGCAGATTCATTTGCCAGCCCACGAACAAGGACATAAACGAAGGAATAATTAATTCCATATGGTGACTGTCACATGGTTTCTTTCAAATCAAAGGTGCGACTTTCCTTATTTTTAAACAATGACTGATGAAAAAGCAGTTCTGCTTATTCTCAAATTTCCTTCAAGGGAAAGAAAAGCACCCTGAAGAGAACCCCAAAACTCTCAAGATGCACAAATGATATTTAGGTTGTTTTGAGACAGTGGCTTCTGATGGATCAGGGAAAGAACCATCACTAATGAAAACTAGAGTCCAGCTACCGTGCCAAGAGATCTGTGTTGAAGAGGACAGGATCTGGCTGAAATCTTAACTGACTTTGGTAACTGTGGACAACCCAGACCCTGACAGACATGGGATTAAAAATTATTTGGCTGAAGAGCTAAGTCTTAGCTCCAGGCTTTGAGCAACCTGGTCTAGTGGAGGGTGTCCCTGCCTGTGTCACAGGGTTGAAACTAGAAGGTCTTTGAGGTCCCTTCCAACCCAAACCATTCTGTCAGTCTATGAAGAGGCAAACTGCTGGTCACTGAAGAAACACAGGACACTCAGACTATCCCAATTAGGAAAAGATACATTATGCAGTATGAAATCTTCCCACAAAGCCAGTCACGAGACATTTTTCAGTAGAAGGCTCCAAGGAAGCCTTCTGAAAATCCTGTCCCTTTGAGATGCTAATCCTTACAATGAAATAGATCTAAAATAATTTTAAATTTCCCAATTACTGCATACTAATATGGGTAACAAAACTATCCAGATTTGTCCTAATTAATGACAGTATTAATTCTTATTATCTCAAGCTAAATCCTCTTTGCTAGACCAAGCTATTTAAGGAACTGGTTTGGGGTTTTATGTTTTCTGGTGGTTTTTTTTTGGGTTTTTTTTTTTTGTTTTTTTAATAAACCCCTAAATACTAGGTTTAACGCTTTGGAGACAAGGGACCTTAAATCAGGTCCACTGTCTCAGCTCCTACATAATCCTATGAAATAAACTCCCAAGTCAAGAATTTTCACACTCTCCCTTACAAACAGCTGTCACTGAAAACAAAAAATCTTGGTCTATCTTTTCAGACTGCATTCTTTCTTTCTCTCTTTTGTACCTCAGGCTATGCCTTTAGGCAAAGCAGAAGAATCAGACAATCCATCAACAGAGAAGATGGCAAGCAAGAGAAATAGCAGAAAGAACGGCAAAAATGCGAGCAGTTCTTTATTTCAGACGGTTCAGTCACTGGGTTTCCCTGGGGAAACCACTCACACACAGATGTATTCAAACCACAGTTTTGTTTTCGAAACAGCGTCATTTCTCCAAAATTTAAACTCATCAGCTCGAAGGTTCAAGACTGATTTTGATTTCTGCACACAGTTGATTATTATGCTATTCAGCTACGTGGTGTTTCATCCAACCTCCTGAGGAAGGCTAACAACAATAATTGCATACAGGTTGAACTGATGCTTTCTCTTCCACCACTGTTAGTGTGGCCTTCTCCAAGTTTTCCTCAGATGAAGCAGAAGGACAGGCGCCGACACCAGTGTACATAATTTCATACAGAATTGCACAACCCTGGCTGGAGCTGTGGCTGCCTAGAAGTAGGTGTAACTCCAGATTACTCGCAAAGTATCTTCAGTGCATCTACAAAAGTAGGCAGTTTCAATGTCCACCACCAGCTTCCTCCTATCTGAACTCTCTTACCCTCTCATGAGAGCGTGAAAAAGCAGTGGGCACACACTGCAATAGCATCAGCACCAGAAGTTTGCTAGTAAAGGGGTATTCCCTCAGGCACATGGCATACATCTGCTTTGAGGAGTTAGCTAGCTTTCCATAAAAACACTGAACGTGGGTAAGGGAATCGTACTATTTATGGCAAACAGCAAACTGACACAAACAAGGAATGTCTGCACCCAAATCACATAAACAAACTCAAATACAATGACAAATACTGACAGTATCAAATACCATCAACATTTTTATTTAAAAAAAACCCACATGCCACTACATTTTGAGCTGAATCAACCATTACCTTTTTCCTCTTCTGAAAGCTCCTCTATGGGCTCCAGCATATGCACCAAGGGTGCCTGCTCTAACAACGAGGAAGGACGGGAACACCAGACAAACAGGACAGAGGGCGGTCAAGGTCCAGAGTGGAAAAGTTAGGCAAAAAAAACAACACACTGGCGTCAATTTTCCTGATTGCTGACAACCTGCTTAACCAATGCAGCGTGACTGTTCACTGCCCTCATGGTACGCTTTTTTTAGAGGAGACCCTAATACAACAGTCACTTCAGGAGCAATTTACTTGCCCAAACATGGGTTTCTCGTGTCATCTCAGACACACCAGAGTTTTAAGCCATCAGCACAGGCCTGACTGATACGTCACTTAATGCCTAGTTGCTGGCGGAAACTAAATCACGACACACAACTACACAAGAACCTTCCAGAGTGGCACCCAGAGGTCAGGTGGGATGTTTTTAGGCATCTAAAATGACAAGGTTACCTAGGGCTAAATAAATTAATACTGTCATTCATTTACCATAAAAAGTATTTTAATTTTAAAATGTATTGTAAAATATTGTTCACATGCAGTTCGATATGAGAAGTTTACAAAAGGCAAGTAAAATAGACATAGAAATCCTCAAAAATACACGGAAAAGTTATGTTCATACATAATTTCAAAGATTATTAAGCACTGAGGCCGTATGTGCAATCATATATAATTTCCAATAAAGGAAATTTTAAGTCCTTAATCACTTCAACGTAGTGAGATTCAGTATTATCTCATGCTTTAAAGAAATGTTGAAATGTCCTTTGCTGAAATCAGCCTCCTAAACACATTCTGTGGGCCATCAGGTACAATCTGTTTTATATTAATGAAGCCAGAGTACAGTTTATTTAAAACTTTATAGACCTCAGATAGGAAAGAGGCATGAAAATGCTTATATGTAAATTAAGAAAAATTTAGGATTTTAAAATGTTCACCTTCCATAAACTTATTTCAAAGAAAACTGAAATTTTAGCTTATTCTGTTTATGAGAAAAACAAAGAAACGTGCAAACTATACTTTCAGAATTCAACTACTGGTAGTGTAGGAGAAACCAATTTACTGGCCTGTATTTTAGGCCACCATCTATTTGCCACAGCCTTGACAAGAAACCTCCAGCGCTACAAATGGCTGTTACATTGGGTGGGTAGAAGGAGAGGAGGTGATGTTGCAATAAAGGTGCCTGCTCTTCAGCACTCTAGTACAACTGGGTACAAACATGGATGCCCTGTGACAGGTCATCACAATGAAACGAGCTCTTGAAGCAAAGTGACACTTACTGTCACATCTCTGATATTCCCAAGTGAAAGGGACAACTACTGGTGTTGTAAATGCTTAGGTACAGCTGCTGCTCTCTCTGTGCTTTCCACACTCGTGGGTCTCTTCAGCCTCTCACCAGCTTATCCGAGCAGGTTGCAATACTTAAGATCTGCTGAATTCGGGTTAAATAAGTTCTAAAAAGCACTTCTTACACCATCACAAGTCACTAACAAGATGGAAATGTCAGTATATATCTTGTGGAAACACTGAGAGACTGACTGACAAATGGGCTTCTGGTCTTTTAGTCTCTAAGACTAGATGCATGTAATACCATTGTTCACTGCATGACGACTGAGAAGACTGAATGCTAAGACAGGGGTGTGCAGCATCTGGAAGCGCCAGCCTCAATATAAACAGGCCTTTTCTTTCTTTTCATGTTGTACATATTTTAAGAAGTATCTATTAAACATCATGCTGGAGTCAAGTATAGGAAAAAGCACCTTGGTTCACCACTCCCCTGGGTTACAGACAGGTGTGGAGATCTCCCCCCATTAAGGAGCCCTCTCCTTATGCTTACCAGAGATGTGCTTTTTGTAGCCATCTGATCAGATGCTCTTGCCTTTGTGCACATTCTTGAAATCAGCAGAATATCCAAGTATTTCCAAACTTATTTAAACCTGACTACACAACTAGACCTCAAATCTGTAAGAAGCAGTCTTCGCAAACCAAAATCCTAACTACTCCGAATTACTGTAACCGTCCCTAGTTCATCCAACATTATTGCTCAAAAACCCACCAAGCCACAACGCTAGCTTTAAACAAGTAGAGCCAGCTGCCTTCCTCTCATTACCAGCCCTAAATCCAGTTACACAGAACTAATCAGGCATTGTCTTGCATCAACGTCCTCAGCACTGGAACTTGATGGCCAGGACCTTACTCCTAGCTTTCTTCATAGACTGAGCACTGAACCTAGACAGACTTCCATCTTCCCTGATGGACTCACACCTATATAAAGTTTCCTGTTCGTAGTCACTTCTCTGTTCTCCATTCCAGACTCTGTCCTTGCCTTACAGCCTCCTACAAGGCTGAAGCAAGGCAGGAGGCATGTTAGGCTCCAGCAGATCTACCAGAGTACTGGCAGAACTGAAGATTACATCAGTCTTGCAGTCCAGATGCAACCTCAATTATACTTTGTTCATTTACACATCTTGAACTCTGGTTCTCATCTCCACTCCCTTCTTGGCCATAGAGATAAATTTCAACTTTGTACTTAAACCTATTCAGTCAGGATTTGTTGCTGCTACCTTGCTTAACTGATCTTTCTTAACTCACCCATAGCTCGTTTTCCAATCCGAGTCTACCTAAACCTAATGCAAACACAGTGACTCTGTAAAACCAGTTAGAACCAGATGTCTCTGGGTGATACCAGCCTTTTTCAGACTCTGCCATGAATCAACTTCTGCTGCTGGCTTGAACCACATTAACTCCAAACCTAATCCACAGAATCACAGAATGTTAGGAGCTGGAAGAGACCTCAAAAAAATCATCTAGTCCAACCCCCCTGCCTGAGCAGGATCATCTAGATTAGATCACACAGGAACATGTCCAGATTAGTCTTGAGTGTCTCCAGAGGAGGAGACTCCACAACCTCTCTGGGCAGCCTGTGCCAGTGCTCCATCACCCTCACAGTGAAACAGTTTTTCCTTACATTCACATGGAAACTCTTATGTGCCAGCTTGGACCCATTACTCCTTATCCTACCACTGAGAAGAGCCTGGCTCCATCCTCCTGGCACTCACCCTTTACATATTTATAAACATTAATGAGGTCACCCCTCAGTCTCTTCTTCTCCAAGCTGAAGAGACCCAGCTCCCTCAGCCTGACCTCAGAAGGAAGGTGTTCCACTCCATCACCTTGGTGGCCCTGTGCTGGACTCTTCCAAGGAGTTCTATGTCCTTCAGGAGCTGAGAGGCCCAGAACTGGACACAATACTCCAGATGAGGTCTCACCAGGACAGAGGGGGAGAAGGACCTCTCTTGACCTACTAGCCACCCCCCTTCTAATACACCCTAGGATGCCATTGGCCTTCTTGGCCATGAGGGCACATTGCTGGCTCATGGTCATCCTGCTATCTACCAGGACTCCCAGGTCTCTCTCACCTACACTGCTCTCCAATAGGCCAGTCCCCAACCCCATTCCTGATCCTATCCAAACATTATTATTGCTAAATCCAGTGGAAAATTCTCAACACATCCTCACTGTAAGTCACCAGCCAGCCTCAGTTTCAAACCTAACCCCACTCTTATTCTCAAGAGGGCTCAAGGTTGAATCTGGCTAAATGGCAGCTACCAACACCAGTCTTCATGAAGGCTGCTCATATTCACACCTCACTGGCCTGAATCCATCCAAATCAATACTTGCCATTGTTAAGACTAGTAAGCTTAAGATGACCTCCACAATGATGTGTCTGTCATCCCACATCTTCAAGAATATCTTTTCTTCTGGCTGATGTGTGTAAAGAGATAGATGAGATATATCAAAAGTACAGGTTGCTTTAATCTCTGCAGTGGATAATTATACTAATGAAAAATGATGCATCTGGAAAACTTCAACAAAACATTAAATGTCTGTTTTAAGTCCTTTTTGAATACAATTTATATATGCAGGTAGAATAGGAAAATGCAGTTAATAACAATGAATCCAGTCTGTATACATTTAAAATGTATCACATATTAGTTGTCTGTTCTTATCTAATAGTTTAAAAAAAACTACCCAATATTCCAACAGTACTAGTGAAAAAGCAGTCTTCTGGCAAATATTTAAGGGAGAGATCTGTCTATTTACTCTGAAATAAGAGATTCTAAAGTACTTCTAGACTGAATGGAAGTGTTACATTTATCCATAGTGGAATGTCACCTACAATAAGCACTCTGAGCTTGCAATATGAAAACTAAGGATAAACTGTAAAACTTGTGTTGCACTTCTCAAAGATGTAAAGAATGAAAGCCATGACTGATCTTAGGATGCAAAAGCTTCCAAAAACCTTGAAAAGTGTACTTAAATCACATGAGAGCCTTTTCCAGAATTAATTTTCTTTCAAACAGAGAAAAGGAAAGAAAAGATATTCCATATGAAGGCAACTGTTTGGTAGGAAAACTATAGTTCAGAGATGTTCTGTGCTAAATAATTGTGTACAGAAGTCACCAGCGAGCACTTTCATAATGGCACAAGATGCAGCCATAATGTCCTAATTCATATATAAGTTGAGGAGCCATAAAAATTTGGGGAAAGACACTATATTTTCTGCTAACCTTTATATCCAGAAATTAGGGTAAGTTTATAAAAAAAATCCAGAAGGGAAGAAAGGGGACAGAGAGAGACCTACAGAGATAAATAAAATAATTATCAGCACAGGAATGTGAAAGAAACACCTTATTTGAAGTTTCATAATGAACTGATAGCCTATCTTTTGTGTCTCAATGACTGGAATAGCCTTTTCTATTTTGGAAAGTTTTGTGAGGTGTCACAAACTTCATATTTGGAGCAGCAAGCAATCAGGAAAGATATGAAAAAGCTGATACCAACTGGCAGAGTACAGCAAATACTAATGTTTACAGAACTGTTTCACTCATCAGTCCAAGCGAAAAGTAAAATCACTACGAAAGCAATGTTTGATAAGCGTGGTGTGTAAGCCTCGTGCAGCCATATTCCTCACAGGAATCGTTTCTTAAGCTCAGGGCAACAGATAAGCTCCTTGCTGTGAGACCTCTTCGCTACAAGCAGCGATACTGTGTTGGTGCAATGAAGCAGGTCTGAATGAAAAAATAATTTGACTACTTTAAATACTATTTTTAATAAGCTGTATTTAATATATTACTTTTCTCCACACAAAATTCTATCTATCTAGTTTCACTTCAAAAGCTTCTAGCAATGAACCTTGCATATGTTAATGAGGAATACTGGTATTAAAATAATTTTACCATATAATAAAAAAATATTTTCCTTAGTTTAATAATTGTTGACAACACTTCGCGTTCATTCATTTTTCACTCCTCAGTAAGTTACCTAAAGCTTTCGCTATATAATGCCTTTCCAGAATTAATATGATGAAAAGTTCTGTACATTTCTCTTAGAAAACTCCTCCCCCCTTTACAGGTTTTAAAACTAAGAGAAATAATAATAATACAGTCATTAATCAATTATAGTTCAATAACTCAATTTATAAAATGGTTGTAACATTTAAACATTTTACTTGCTCAAAGTTCATTCTTCCTATTATTTTCCTACTTGAAAGGAAAGGATTGATCTCAGAATACTGGTATGGTAACAATACTCTCCAGTACTTTGCATACTGAGAAAATTGTGAGAGCTATTCTCACAAAGCATCAAACAACATAAACGGAGGTTCACAGCTTCCCCCCACTACTAAGCAACATCACAATTCCACAAATTTAAATATCTGAGTAATGATCTATATATAAATACTTTCTGAAAAACTATCTGTATCTAGATGGTATGACAGTCTATTCTGTCTTCTGTATTTTTCACCCCAGACTTCTAAGTCACATGAAAAATATAATTTCAAAACCTATAAACACCTCCACTTTTTCCACAATACAAATTACAGAATATGCATATACCAGAAAATAAACATATTTTCTAGAAAAAAAACCCACTCTATTTTCTGAATAAGTTTAATTTAAAGTGCTCCAATACTATACATGTGCTAGGAAATATTTTCATATTATTTTATTTTGCTTTTCATTTGTTCTTTTTGATAGTGTCTCTTCACAATTACTTAATTGGAATTCTACATGCTGACATATGTATGGATGCTCTTCTGGTATAACTACTCTTATCACTACAATGTGTCAAGCAACACATTTGAGAAGACAGAATGTTAGATCTGAAAGTAGTGGATCTGGACCTATCAAAACCACTTACCATGCATCACTGGTAGACTTGGTTTAGATTCTTCAAAGTGCTCTACAGTATTGTTGACTAAAATGGAAGTAAAAAATTGTGTAAATATATTAAAGACTGACAGAGATTTTGAAATGTTGTAATATTTAATCATATTTACAAGTTTCATAAATTTTTGGTGTATTATTGTGAACTATAACATCTCCAGATACTCTTAACATCTTTAACACTTCTAGAACCAGGAAAAGAAACGTGTAAATTGGCACTGAACTGGGATGTGAGTCTGCACTAGTCAGATCATCATTTTGGTCACATCTGTATGCATCCCAGGGAAGAAGCCCTGGCCCAAAGCTACTAAGTCAAGTCTAGCCTGATTGACACTTGTATTCCGTGAACAGGACCCTCTGCATCCACACTTCATATGTCTATACCATTATCCTGGTTCTAGCCAGGACAGAGTGTAGCCTTGGAGTGAACCATGAGATCAATTCAAGATTCCTCACATCGGCTTGGGGCTGAGGAGCAAATCATCTTGTGTGCCATGGTCTTATACTTGTCTGTGCTTCAGAGTGGCTGAGTATGCCCAGCTGAGAAGCCATAGAGCTGTACTAATACTATGCTCTGCTCAGATTAATCTACTCCCTGTTGTTAAGATTCAGACCAAGTCCTGCTAATAACCCAAGATGATTTCCAAACTGGAATTACAATCAATCCAGCTACTATTACCTACTGCAATAAACCTATTTTGATTCACTGCAATTGCAGTATCAACTATAATGGTGTTCGTGGTGCAGGAGTACATCCTAAAACACTATTACCAGGTTTAGCGATGTGTAATGGACTTCAGATGTTAAAGCATGGCACAGAGAAAAACATCAGACTTCTTAAAATTCTTTGAACATCTGTATCTTAACTGATGAATCTATTTTGTCTACTCTTTCAGTATTTTCCCTTTTGTGAGTTCTGCAACCTATGGACAGCCAAGCATGAAAAAAATAAACCCCAATGAAAACTACACTTCATACAGCAAAGTGAAAAGTTGTTTCCATAGCATAAAATAAAGTTGCTATCTTACACATCTCTTCACTACCCAAGTGATCAACACTATACATTCAAAGTCCTCAGTCCTACAAACCATGAACTTTGCAAATCACAGAATGGTACCCTGTGAAAGTCAAATAAATCACCAGTACTGATTCGATTTCAATATTTAGAATTCACATCAACATTAATAGCTAACATTTGTTTTAGACAAGCTGCTGAAATCAGAAACAAAGTCTACTTTTTCTTGAAGTTTGTACTTACCCTCATATGGTTTAGTGCCTGAAACTGATCTTGTGGACAATTCTTTTATCTAAAGAAGAAAAGAAATATTTAAGTAGTTACAGATATAAATTATCAATATCTAGAAATGAATATTTCATACAAAATACATAATTTTAGTAATATTCCATAACAGAAATTATTATTTATTATTTGGAAAGAAAAATACTCCTTTTGTGGAACTCTATTCTACTGCCTAATGTATATTTCATTCATGTTTGCTGAATGCTGAAGATTTATTTCTGGTTTTTTGTCTTACATGAACTCATGCTTTACACACTCTGTGATTATGAGCTATGAAGTGAAATGAGAGCAGGCTCATGAGTCACTTTAGTACTTACAGTTTCAATACTTTCTGCTTCAGCAATTCAACTGTCAGCAATTCCAGCTTCACTCCAGGGAAATACTTAATTACACACTGATTTTAAATATATGAACAGCTCTCCTGCCTGCTCTACAGTTTTGTCTATTTGACACCCAAGACATGCACTGAACAAAACTGAAAGTACAGAGGAAACAAGCTGGCTGTCATTCTACCTAAAGAAAACAGGAACCTGGTGAATTCTCTATCATTAAACAGTGTCCTGCCCTCCAATATCCAAAAGGGAAGCTAAATCCAAACTGTATAAGCACACAGCACTGTCAGCTGGAGCTGGCACGAGATACAGGACCCTTGGCCCTCTTATTTGTCAATTTGGATATAGCCAGTAAGACCTTAATTCATTGCCCATTCAGCTAAGACTACAAAAGTCTTAGTTCCCAGGGACTGAGAATGTACAGTTTCACAACTGTATTTCACCAACACCAACCTGATCCCTCAATCTATTTTACACCCAAGGTCATAGCGTTTTGTTTTAAAGGTTACTTTACTGCTGTTAGTTTGTTTAGTATTAAGTCTTCTATCACTCTAGCTATCGCTCCTGATAGGTCTTTCCTGGTAAAACAAGACCTTTCACCATCTCGGTCGCCCTCCTCTGGACATTCGATTAAGTTTGATGTCCTTTGTGTATTGAGGTGCCCAAAACTGCACACAGTAGTTGAAGTGGGGCCATACCAGTGTGATGCAGAGTGGGATAATCAACTCTCATGACCAGCTAGCTATGCTGTGTTGGATGCACCCCAGTGCACAGTCAGCCCTTCTTGCTGCCAGGGCAAACTGGTGACTCATACTTGGCTTGCCATGAACCCCAGATCTCTCTGCGGAGCTGGTCTCCATCCTCTCCTCCCCCAATTTGTACATATAACCTGGATTACCCCATCCAGGTGGAGAATCTGGCACTTGCTCTTGTTAATTTTCATATGGTAATAATTTCAATAATTATTCTTACAGTGATAAATATACTTCATTTTTAGTGTAATTAGTAATGTATTTTCAGATTTCAAACACTAGATTTCATTATGATCATTCTGTGGCTGATTAAATCCTGGTCACTGTCAGAAATTTTTTGTATGCACAGGTCTTTGGTGATTGCGACCTAGTAACCTTTTAACTTTATGTTGAACCTATTAAAACATTTTGTTTATTAATCATTCCCTTCTAAACTGTGTTTTAATTTGTAGTTTACATCCCTGTTTCTCTTTTCTGTATCTATTCTTATTTACCAACATAATTTCCAAAGCATAACCAGAATACTACAGCAATACTACTACAGACTGGGAACATCAATTATGCAACCAGAGACACAACAAAGACCAAATGCTAGTAAAACATTTCCCCGTGTCCTATACTCTCTGAAACAGAGTGCTTCACAACAGACCTGCTGCTTCTGAGTAATAATAAGATCATTCTGCTCCTGAAGCCTCTGCCCCAATTCTTCTATCCTTCTCTTATAAAAGGTGTTATTTTTATTCAGATCTTCTCTCACTGATGATTTAAGCTTCTCAATCTGTGACAGTAGCTAGAAGAAATCAGAAAGTAACTTCATATTAGTATTAAATATTTTAATGCTATGAAGTTATAAAAGTGTTATGCTTTATGTTACGTTAACACTTCTTTTCAGAAAAACAGAACGTCTCCTGTGATTTCACTAGGACTTGCATATATCATAAAACAGTTGTCTGGATCACTTTTTATTCACACAAGGAAGACTACCTAAATCTCACTACAAAGGAAGAGGTACACAAACACATCACTGCACTTGCTTAATAATGAGGCTGCAGGAAAAAGTACATACCTCTATACAAATGGTTTGGTTATAAATAGTATCAAATAATGATATTTTAAGGAGACGAGATGTGAATGTGCATGATAAACCTCATATATTGGCTCTCAACGTAGAAGAAAGGAACAATATTTATTTTAGGTGTACCATCCCAAAAGTAATACTTACATTCCTCCTCCCTTACTCTATTCTTGTACTGTATGTGGGTGTATCATTAACTACATCCTTTTTGGGGAATGTTCCATGGTTCCTCCCCATTGCTTTCTTGCCAGAGGAGGAGAAGCATTGGTCAGACCACTATGATCTGCTCAGTTCTTACATGGCCACGCAGATGGAAGAAAAATGAAAGGAAAAGAAGCAAGAGAAAGCAGGAAAGAGATTAAAAAGAAACACCGACATAACAAAAAAAAAAATCTGAGGAATAAAGCTTTGTACAGTAAAATATATAAACTGATGCAAAACAAAATGCCATGGTGGTTTTGTTTGGGTTTTTTTTTTTCTCCTGGAAAAGCTGAATAGATTCTGCATTAGAAAGCTACAACAGAAAAAGCAGCAGAGAAGTGACAGAAAGAGGGAAAAAAAAAAAAGGGGGGGTTGAGACATATGCCACAGGTCCATGGTTGCAGGAGGGCAGATGACAGCTATACATCAGCAAGTTACACCTCAACTACCCACCATATCCACAAAACACTGTAAAATAAATACACTGCTCACAGAATCAGTTGTAAGACCTACAAAACGCAGAGGGAGTTTCAGATGTCTGTCAGATTCTTAAGTGACAGGACCAGGGTTAAAACATAATTTAACTGAAACACCAAGACCATAGCATAAATAAAAGAGCTAATAAACACATCTAAGAGGACACACTCCTACAAAACTCTTGAGGTCCAGGCTTTCCCATCCAACAGATGTACTATAGCATACCAAGAACTACTGAAAGGATGAGACAATCAGACAGAAGTCTCCTTTTAAATTCAGTAGTTTGCTGTGCCACTTACCAGGGACTTTTCTGTCTCGTGATCATGTTGAAGGGTTTGTATTCTAGAAGTCCACTTACTTTCCTGCATAAAGGAAGTCACTGTTAATTACTGTTAGGAACACACTACCGTTTAGTTCAACATATGCAGCTTCATTTTTTTGAAATAAAGCATAAATACAGAAAAGATTATTGATTAAGCAACACTGGAATAAACCTGTATTTGAGAGCTAAAGCAGTAATCAGCATATTTTAGACATCCAAATGAGGTTTTCATACCTCTTATGTATTTTCTCCCTGATTTGATTTTTAGTGTGAAATACAAAATGCATCAAAATACTTGTGTATTAGCCATAGTAAGAGTAGATTTTCCCCACAAAAAGTAATTTCAAGCACTCATTAACAATGTATTTTGCATAATGATGATAAAAACCAGTACTAATATAAAATTTTGAGTGGAAAAAGTTTAAAAAGTTAATAAAAAAGTAAAACTACTTAAGTTTTCCTCATCTTTGAGTAGAAATGAGCGAACTTGTGGATGATACAGCAGCATACAAAGACTTTCACATCCCAGGAACCATGAAACACACAATGTGTGTCTCAAAAAGAGTGAAGGTTTCTGGGTATCTCCAAAGGCTTCACAACTAAGTTTTGTTTTTCTTTTTTAACAGGAACAACTCAAACATGCAGGTGAGAGTCTCAGAGCTATGCAATGACCTTGGCTCTTCCTAGCTCAATCTTTCCTATAAGCAGGACCAACAGATTTGCTCTGTCACCAGCATCTGTGCTGATCAGATGATATGGTCCTGGTACAGAAGTTGCACCTGACAAGCTCGAGTGCTCCAAGTGGCTCAAAAGCCACAGGTTAACAAAGCCTGTAAGAAAATTTCTTAACAATTTTTTTTTCCATCTTTGGAAAAATGGAGAATATCAGTTTTTCCATAAGTGGTCCCATAGATTAGCAGACATAAATGATTTATTAGGGACTTTTGGAACTTAACTGCAACTATACTTGGCAAAGCTAGATATATTTATTAATAAAGAGTAGATAATAGCAGTTTTTTTATAAAGGATAGGGAAATAAGTCTTACATTTCCATATAGAGTTCATAGTAAATAGCTGTAAGTCTTTAAGAACAGCTATTTTAGACATTGAAAGGAACAAGAATTCTACTTCTGTATTTAAAAATCTACTCAGAGATGTACAAACATTAAAAGAACACAAGTAGGCAATACATTAAGTTAAAGTGTTACCTGTTTTTCAAGAAGTTTAATCACATCGTGATAATGCTGAGGACTTTGAGGTTTCTCTTCTGTAAAGTCTTGGCTGTCTTTCAGCGTCCCTAAATTAGATTTGCGCTGCATATTGGACTTTTGTAATTCTAAGAGTTGCTAAAAGGAAGGAGGAAAAATTAAAACCCAAATATGTATACAGATTTTTGGTTCTTAAAACTGTTATTTAATACAAAATTTACTTTATACAGAGATTGCATCAGACACGTCTCACAGTTCTCGTGACTTCAGGATTTATCAAATTTCATGTAATTATTAATGTATACATCTAACATAAATATACCTTGCAAATATACACAGAAACTAGCAGTTACAAAATATAAGTTGCTCTGGTAATGCCGCAGGTATGTGTTTTCTGACCCACCTATACTTTTACAGTTCTCTTTCTGTTCAAAACTCTGGAAACCATTTCCAGAGCACATACTGAAAACACGTGCAGTTCTGCTGTTAGGACTATAATGCAGAGGTTGGTCCCCTCCGTGGCAGCTAGAAGAATGTTAATTATAAGAACATCTAACAGACAGCATTAACAACCAAATCTACCCATCTGTAAGCAGGCACTCAAACGTTGATGACTAAGGAAAAAAATCCACACTGCTGATGAAGGCATAATTAATTCCTCCAAAACAATGCTATTTAAAAAAAATGAACTGAAATTATGTTGATAAAGTATACAAAGATACAATTATGGCTATCATTTATCTGTTTTGTAAAAAGACCTCTAACATCAACTTTTCAAATATGTGAAGTTCACTACTATATACTGCAAGGGTCTCATGCCTTAAAATGTTGGCAAATTTTAATAACTTACATTTTCTAATGTTGAATTTCTTGAAGATAACTCCTTAAGCTCTTTCATGAACATCTCTTTCACTTTTTCTATTTCACCAGCCAATTTCTCTTTTTCCTCCTCTTTCCATTTATGAAATGATTGTAGAATTTCTTCTTCTTTTGATTTTTGCTGTTCACATTCCTGAAATTATTTTTAAATCATTTCTTTTCCCCACATACAGTACTAACTCAAGCGGTTGCTTAACACATGTAGTTTGGGGGCTTTCAAAGTGCAACACTGCGACATCAAAAAAAAACAAACAAAAAACAAGCAAAAACCGACAAGTTTCTGAAGAATCCTGTGATAGCAAACTAGACATCTTTCTAGAAAAAGAAGTGTGCTTCAACAGGTTGAAGCAGTTCATTATTTTTCACTGAATAACACATGAATGACTTTCCTTGGTCATATCAAAGCTACACTTAGTCCAGCATCCTGTTTCTCAGAGGCCATAAGCATATATAGGCAGGAGAGGTCAACAGCAGCGCAAGCAAACATACATGTTCTCCTTAGTCTCCAAGCTGCCAGTATTTTTCTGCTCAGACGACTTTCTCAGCTCAACAGTTTTGTAGAGTTAGTAACCTTCCACACATTTATCCTCATATATTTTGCATTTGTCCCTTGTGGCTATCTCAGCTTTTAGCAACTGTAACATCTTTTGCCAATGAGTTCTACAGATCTACTACTACAAGTTGCATGAAAAGCCACATACTTTTTGTTTTGCTTGTTTGTTTGAATCTGGCTCCTGCTATGTTCATTTGATGGATGCTAAGTCCTGAACTGGAAAAGAGAATGAATGATTGATACCTTATTCACTCTACATAACTCATGCCATTGCAGATGTCATTATCCCACCCTCCATCCCCACTAAGCTGTTGTCCCTATTTCAGACTGAGAACTCTTAGCATGCTCACTCATTGTAAATACAGACCGATCATCCTTGTAGAATTATAAAAGTTAGACATGTGTTATCATATCTTTTTTGAGCTGAAAAGACTAGACCTACACACATTGTTCAGGTTTGCACAGCACCTTCTCAGAATAATTTGTAGTATTTTCTTTACTGGCTGCTACTAACCACGGGGATGAAATTTTGCTGGAGTTCCACATCACAACCTGAAGATCCTGACCTTCAGCTCAGAATCATTTTCTAGACAAAGTCAAAATTATTTTCAACGTTATACATTTACCCCACTTTATCCGTTAAATTACTTTTACCATTCCATTACTCGGTCACGCATTTTTGTATAGTCCTCAACTTGTTCAAAATCCCGTATTTCACTGGCCAGAATATACACGCTTTTTAGGCAACCCTTACATCTTCCCCTCACAGTATTTACTCTGGGTTTGTTCTCTAACTATAACTGTAACTATAACTGTACAGTTAGGAAGAATGGGACCTTATGTCCCATTCTTTCACTTCAAAGGAGTAGAAGGGACAAAGAATTGGAAGCATTTTATCCAAATTCCCTCCAGTAGTGGTTCTCCTAAAAAAATCCAAACCATTCAGGAAAGATCTTCTGATCTTTCCTTCAAAAGACAACAACATGGTAACTGAATTGACAGTGGATGTCAATCATAGCAGACAAATTGCAAGCAGATACACTTCACATTTCTATCTTCCCTAACATCCCTGAAAAACACAAACTTTGAAATTTTCTTGTTGTGTAACACTGCAGGCTGTAGCTTCAGGACACTTCAGACAGTCCACTTGTACTTAGGAGTCTCAGCTAAGGCAAGTGACTTGAATACTGCTGGTTCCTTCTCATAAGAAAAACAGTGCTTCAGGGGCAGGAGAAATAGGTTATAGATGTACTTCTCAAAAGTGAGGCACACAATGAGTGAGCAGAATACCTAGCAGATGTCCACAGAGGGCCAATGCCCATTATTCTGATAGTTATTAATAATAGCCACATTTTTGTTTACTCCTTTTAAATTAAAAATATATATTTTTTTTCTCAAATGTAATGGATTATGTTTGAAGGTCCCCAAACTCTCTTACAGGTTATATTCACCACCACAAAACACTGCTTTTGGATGTGATGTGGCGAACTGCAACAAAAAGATCAGCATATAACTCAATCATCGAAGTATCTTGTTTCTTACCCCAAGAATTTGCTCCTCAAAATAGAAGTGCAAAGCCCCACCCCCATTAAAAGAGTCATCTCTATTTCAAAATAGATGATCATCTCAAAAACTGTGAGATGATCTGAAAACTGTGAGATGATCTGCAATTGTCAAGCTTTTTTAAAAAAAATGAAATTAATCAGATAAATTCTGAGATTCTTTTTACCTTTTGTGATCCAGTAAGCGTGTTTAAAAGATCAAGCAACACCCTAAACATAGCCTTGCCTGTGATTACAAATAGGTAATTACGGCTTTTAAACCATTCCGGTTTCAGGTCTTTTTTTTTTTTTTTTATTTACACAACAGAAACTAAGACTACTTTCTGCTTTGGCTCTCTGGTCAGCCAAATGCTAAAGATTTAGAGATCAACATACAAGTTCTAGATTACTTTATTTCTTCTCAATCTTTCTTCCTTGAGCTGCTCTACACATCTGTTAGATAGTAAAGTTCTCCACTGCAACGAGTAAATCCCACTCAGCTTTTTAAAGTCACATGTAAAAATCACAGTCACATCTAAGAAATGCTTAATCATCCCAAAGTACCACAACGTCGAACATAGCTTATATTTTATCTGCTTCGGTAATAAGCAGCAGACCTTATGAACTGGAAAGCACAAACAAAAGTGCTGTCCCAAGTATTTGCTCAAACCACATCTAAAATCAGAGCAAGAAGATGGCAGATGTTCAGAATTATGGGAGGTGAAGGAGGGCTATCCTCTGATGCCCAACCACCATCGCTGCCAGACAGGCAAGCTGCAGACACACTTTTGTTCTGTTCCAGTTACAAAATGACTGAATGCAATCCCAAGTACTTCAATTCTTTTGAAAGGTTCACATTACTTACTATATATTACCTTAGAAAACCTGACCATATTAGCCTGTTGTTCAGTCTCTAACTGGGACTTGGTGACTTGCAACTGTTCCTTCAGTTTATCAATCTCATCCTGCAATTTGTCTGTCTTTGCTTTCCTCTTCTGTTCTGTTTGAAAGAAACAAATATTTTTAAAAGTGTTTGTTGTAATTTCTGGAAAAATGATACTTACTGTAAATGCATTTCTAGAGTGTTTTAATAACATCTTCTCAAAGTGTGACTTGTATTTCCCTCCCTGTTATCACGAGTCTACAAAGATGATTTTAAATACATAGGTTCTCTGCACTGATAACATCCTCAGAAATTGAAAAATATCAGTATTACTGATGTGTGAAGTAGTTTACAAAATATTTACAAGGAACATTATTATCTAATCTAATTTCAAAGGAATCTAAGCAACAGACTCAAAACAGGAAGTAAGAAGGACAAAGAGAACCTCAGTGGCTCAACACTGTTAGGTTTGATTTACTTTAATAACTTTAGTAAGGAGTCCTTTGGAATATGACTTATTATTTACATGGAATGAGTGAGGGGCAGTGTCACTGTATAAAACCCAATTTTTAAAACAATCAAAAACTGTAACTATCTTTAGTACGGAAAGGACTTACTTGGCTGCCCATCATCTGGGAATCTGGTATAATGCACGATATGATTTCAGAGATAACCGCATGGCGTATTTCTCCATACAGCTGCTTCAGACTAATTCTTTATACTGTACTTAGTTTGTCTGGTTTTGCAGCTCCTTCCACTATAGTTTTCATCCAGCAAGAAGCAGACAAGAGCTTCTTTCTTCTTCCAATATATTAACATCTCCTCCAATGCCTACTCAGACACCTCTTATTTTTCCTGACATTTGCCTGACAAGCTACAGTTCAGACCTCACTAGATTCCTTCCACTCTTTTTCCTCCCAGATGATCTTTTTTCCTAACTCATTTCTAATCACTGCCATTTGCCAATACCCGTTATTCCTTAGCAATAAGTCATAAGCATGTGACCTAGCAGGGAAAAGATAATCAAGAGATGAACAAAGCAAACTTTGAGAAAGCTTTGCAAAGTAAATGTTTTTCCATTAAGAGAGACAAAAGTATGAAAGTAAGTGGTACAGCAACCAAGATTATCATAAGTACATAGAGTTATATTACTCTTGACAGTTTCTTTTTCTCACTACATTTTATGGTCAGTTTAGTTCAGGAGAGCCTGATCCTATTCAGGCTAATTTCAGGTGAATGGGATTATTCCTGTGCTGATAATTCACGTGCATTCACAAAATATATTTGCCTTAGCACAACTTGTCCATTTTACCCACACCTTCCTACCACACATGCCTGGAGACAACTCTGCTACTGAATGAACTATTAGGTGGGAATGCTAGTTTGAAAAGGTACTGTAAATATATCATACAGTCTTGTGTTAATTATTTACCAGAGACTGAAACATATGTGGCCCAACAGATTTTGTCAGTATTGCTTGCATTCACACAAGTTGGTATCTGTGACCTAAAAATGGAATGTAAAAATCCTCCTTCTATGTTACACAAAATCTCAGACCACATGTCCTCATTATATTTATACTCTACTGACCTATTTATCCAATTATCTCTTTTTGTAACATTACCTACCAATCTGAGATTCTTCTGGATGACGCCTTTGCATGTGACTTTGTAGAAAGGAATAGTTCATAAAAGCCTTTTCACAAAACTGGCACTACAAAACAGATTAAAAAAATTTTAATTATAATAGCAGTATTATTATATTACTCTTGGCAAGTATAATGGTTAAGGCTTTTAACAGGTTATTACATTTTGACTAGACATCAAAAGTAGGTAACTTCAGTAGACTCCATTTCACAAGAACAGTGACTAAAAACCTCACAGTGCCTGACTTCAGTAGTAACTGGTGTTATTTAATGTCTCCCATGGTCCTGTGCAAAAAATACATTGTGTAAACCCTGAACAAAAAAAAAAAGTCTCTGACCAACTAAGATCAAATTCAGATATAAACCACAGATAAGAGATGGATATAGGTAAGCAGAGAAGTAGAAAGACAGACAAAACTATTCAGCAAAATACACACTGACTCCAGCCCTGAGCTACTGCTCAGGTATCCTGATACTCCTGTATCACAGCATTTGCAAAAAAAAACCTCAACCAGTAAAGATGGCTTTGAACAGAGTTAAGTGTAAGATAATACTAGAAGTACCACAGATACATAAAAAGGTCATACATCTCAACTGAAATAAGGTAACAGCACACAACTGTGCAAGAAAAAGCACATACATTAGTATGCTAGCTAGCTTCCTTCTGAAGTGTAAAGTTATTTCAATTACTGTTCCCGTAATTTACTTATTTTAACTCAGACTTCAAGTCTTATTTTAATTCCAATTTGGATCCTATCCATTTTACTTTTTTGGGTTTTTTTCCTGTTGGCCTCCAAAGTACACTGCACTAACATTCAGAATATCAACAGATGAGTACCACAAAGACAGAAGCTACAGATTTTGCAACAGATGTTAAGACTGAATCAAAGCCCCTAATCACTTTAGGCATGGTTGCTTGTTACCTCTCATACATGTTAGAAATAAATATTTGGGAAAAAAACCCTACAATAAATACTCATCTGAGTCCTTTTTCCTCATCAGTGTAATATGACTGTAAGACACTGACTTACCAGATTCAAGATCTTGTCACCATAATAAAATTCCCAGATTTAATCTAATATTTAAAATACTGCCACCAATAGTCATGTATCCTATTAAATACAAATATCTTTCAGCAAACACTACAGCCATGAATTATTAAGACAAATTTTGCTGGGCAAATGAAGAAAAAGTGCTAATAAAAAATAGTTACGTTGTATGGTAGCAAAGCATTGCTGCCAACCAAGAGGGATCTTACAGTGTAACAGATTGCACATGATTTAGAAAATTAAATTGGCTGTGAAATAACATTATCCATTCAAGCACAAACTTCATGTCAGTTTGACTTGCTAGTAGTGAAAGAAAGCTCTTACTGCAGGAGATAGGATTAACACAGGGAATATTTGAATTATGTAACATTATTCTTGCAATTACTTTTCACGATATTGGACGCAATGTGCACTTTATGCCTCCATTGTGCATGAGAATTTAAGTACCAAAGTATAAAAAACCTGAACAGTTATTATTTGAAATTAAACTTAGATTATCTGGATGAAGGTATTGACCGATGAGTCTCCAAGACTTGAAGTAGTAGTACTACTTTTCCAGTTGTATTTCACGGTTGAGCTTACACTGGTGATAGATTAAAGGCATTAAATTTGAATACCAAAGCACAATTACATCAGATATAAAGTGTGTCTCTGCTAAAAAAGGCAAATAATGTTTTCCAGGCTTGTTTGCACAACAGCCAAGACTATGGGGGAATGAAATCTGAACTACCCTCTCCGAAACTCCATCAGAACCTCTATTATCCGGCACTGCAGATCCGCCAAGTCCATGGCATTATTGTTTACTGATCACACTACAGTTCTGCATTTACAAACACAAGGAAAAGTTTAACTTTTCTCTGACATTCACACTCAGAATCCTGAAAACACTGCAGGAACTGTTAAACATCACTCTCTGGACTCACTTTTCCCACATGAACCTACATAATTTCTAGATACAAGAATTTACTAACAAAGAAAACAAAAAGGGGGGAGGCCAGACACTTAGTTTACATGAAATTAAAAATGGGAAATAGCTTTCCATCTCAGCTTTATTGCAATCACCATTGAATGGAAGATTAGTGAAAAGCCAAGTTCACTACCCCCACCAAGACAGGAGAATTTAAAGAAGAATTAAGGAGAATTTAAACAATCAGAACTGCTAGTATCCCAAGAATAATTAAAAAAACAAACAAACAAAAAAAACCCAACACAAACCTACTATAACTTTCAACACAGACACAAAGAGCTAGCCTGAAATTGTATCAAGGCTGCATGTGATGTTCTCTCTAGACATCAGACTACACTTGAAGCTGAAAACTGAATTTCTGAAACCTGCTAAAAAATGCTGAAGCTGAGAAGTCTTGAAAACAAACTTTTACACACAGATTATAAAAAAGGCTCCAAAAAGAACCAGAGTGCCATGACACAAAGTTAGAATACTGGTGTGCAACAGAACAGATTGTTGTGGAGTTAGGGTGAGCCATTTCACTGGGACTCTTTACCATCATGCCTGAGTCACTTCTGAGTCATACACACAAGTAGAAACTTTTTGCCTGGATAATGTTACTGCAGGAAAGTAGCAGCTCTCAGACAGGTTACTGCTCAGCACCAGTTCAGATATACTTGCTGTGTGCTTCCTGACCCTGTAGCTGATAGGCAAGGAGGGACAGCAACAGAAAGTAGTAACTGCTTCTCACAGTTTTTGTGTGTGTAACTGACACTTCAGATGCATCGAAAGCAAATCCAAGAATAAAGAGCACTCGGTGGTAAACAGAGGGCTCGTTAAAGGTTATATAGCACTTCTCAAACATCTGTGATACCAGCCAAAACTCTGTGAAACAGATAGGAAGGGCAGCAGCTGCAAGCACTCTGGTTTTGCAGGTTCAGTGGTCCCTGCGGCTCCAGTCTCTTGCCCTGGAAGCAACTGTGCCCCAGCAGAGCGGCGCTGCTCCCTCACAGGCTCAGAGCGGGCAAAGCGTGGGTCACCGGTCCTCTAGGACCTCTCCTCTCACCTGGTGGTAGCTGGCTCGGGCCTCCAGCATCATCTGCTGGGTGCTGATCATCTTCTTCCTCCTGCGGCACTCCTCCTTGAGCCCTTTGATCTCCTGCAAGTGGTGGGCCACCTCCTTGCCCAGCTGATCGCGCTGGGCCTGGGCCGCCCGCAGAGCCTCCTCCAGGCTGACGAGCTGGGCGCTGAGGTACTCCTGGGAGTGCAGCAGGTACTCGGTGCAGAGTTGGGCCAGGCGCAGCAGCTTGAGCAGCAGCGGGTCGGCGGGGCCCTGGCAGTGGGGGCAGCGCTCCCGCTCCGCGCTGCAGAAGGTGACGTGCTCCAGGTGCTGCTGCAAGGCCGCCACGTCCCCCTCCTGGGACACCCGGCCCACGTCCACGGCGCTCAGCCGCCGCCAGTCCGGGTCCTCATGGCGTCCGCGGAACTGGAAGGATGGAAACGGCACCGGCCCCGCGCCGGGCCCGGTTCCCCCCGCCGCCGCCGGGTAGTAGGCGCGCTCGGTGAAGGGCTGCGGGAGAAAGACGCGGCTCAGCCCGGGGCGACACCCACCCCACCCCACTCCTCCACTCCGCCCTGCCAAGCGCTCACCATGTCTGGGCTCCGTCCTTCGGGCTCCGCTCGGCGCCGGCGTCCTCCGGATCGCTATGGCGACCGCAGCCTGCGCGGCAAGGAGGCGGGAGTGAAGCCCCACCCCGCCATTACCTGACACACCGCCCTCGCAGAGCCCCGCGCGGCCCGGCGGTGCGGTGGGGGCTGCGGCGCCGCCATGGCCGATCGCCACGCTGCACCCGTATCCCACCTGCGGGGACTCGGCCCCACCGGCGTCGTACACTCGTACCTATATATCCTTTACCATATTCACGCGTTACTCACACCTGCAAACGCACCCTCTGCCACTTTACCATAAACATGGATCCTCACCACAGCCACAGAGAAAATGTTTTGTCTCTCCACATTCCCTTCACCATGGAAGTCTATGTGACAGCCTATAGACACGTTTCACTTCACTGCATCAACATGCTTCCCCACCGACCACCCTGTCCCTTCTCCATGCTGCTCCTGACTCACAAACCTTTCTCATCATACCTCATCACACTCCTCTACCCCTACGCTGGTTGATGCCCTTCTCCAGCCTCACCTACTCACCTCCCAGATGTGGTGACACCTGTCCCCTCCCCACCACCAGCATATGGTACATATGCCATTACATTGTACTCAGTTTCATGCTGCTGCACCCTCAGCTGGGAGCTCCATACAACTTCTCCAGTGCAACTCCATGCCCTCCCATGCAAGCACACCCACCAACCTCCTGCCAGGTGCTTTCACACACCCTTCACACACCACTTCTGGATGCTCTCCTTGCTCATCACACCAACATATACCTCTTGGTATTACCACACACCTGGACACCTCTTAAAAGCATATAACACTACAATACCATGTCCGCTAGTCATTCCTGACTTACTCTAGCTGATCCCAAACACTTCACTCCCACAAAGCACCTCATGGCTTTGTACAGCACCTACTTCACCATTCATGCCCAAATACTTTTCTTCAAGGCAACCAACGAGTGCTGCCCATCTCCCTGCCTCTCCACAATTCCCAGTGGTCCCCAGCTCAGTGTGTCCCATCTCCTGCTCAGTTGCTTCAAACTCTTGCCTCCATAGAATCACAGAAGTGTTTAAGTTGGAAAGACCTTTACGATCAAGTCCAGCTGCCAAGAACCAAGTGGTAACTAACCCATGTCCCTAAGCACAACATCTACATGTCTTTTAAAAAACTACCTCCAGGGGTGGAGACTCGATCACTTCCCTGGAAGCCTCTTCCAATGCCTGACAACCCTTTCAGTGTAGACACTTTTCCTAACATGCAATGCAAACCTCCCCTGGTGAAACTTCAGGCCATTTCCTCTTGTCCTATCACTTGTTACTTTGGAAAACAAACAAACCCCCACCTGGCTACAACCTCCTTTCAGGTAGTTGAAGAGAGCGGTGAGCAATAAGGTCTCTCCTCAGCCTCTTTTATTCCAGGCTAAACAATCCCAGTTCCCTCAGCCACTTCTCACAAGACTTGTGCTCTAGACCTGTCACCAGCTTCATTACTCTTTGGACACATTCAGCATGTCAGTGTCACTGTGCTGAGGGGCCCCAAACTGAACACAGGCCTTGAGGTGCAGCCTCACCAGTGCTAAGTACAGGGGGGCAATCACTCCCCTAGTTCTTCTGGCCATGCTGTTTCTGATATAAGCCAGGATGCTGTTGGCTGCCTTGGCAACCTGGGCACACTGCTGGCTCATA
>VXBZ01009405.1:448660-459355 GCA_013399135.1 Heliornis fulica
CCTGTACCACTGTAGCATGGGGTTGTTATGACCCAGGTGCAGGACCTGGCACTGAGCCTTGCTGAACCTCATACAGTTGGCCTTGGCCCATCAATCCAGCCTGTCCAGATCCCTCTGTGGAGCGTTCGTACCTGCAACAGGTTAACAGTCCTGCACAACCTGGTGTCACCTGCAAAGTTACTGAGCGTGCACTCTATCCCCTTGATAAAGGTATTAAAGAGAACTTGCCCCAGCACTGAGCCCTGGGGAACACCGCCTGTGACCAACTTCCAGCTGGATTTAACTCTGTTCACACCAACTCTTTCGGCCTGGCTATGCAGCCAGTTTTTTACTCAGTGAAGAGTAAACCCATCCAAGCCATGAGCAGCCAGTTTCTCCAAGAGAGTGCTGTGGGAAATGGCACCAGACTTCTGTTCTACATACACATACTGGTGTCAGGAGGTGAGCAGGCTGCACATTCCCAATCCTCTTATAACAAACCTGGAAAGACATGAGGCTCACAGTCCAAAAATATGGACCTCTGATGGGAAGAAACAGGGGTTGGGCACTGAACACGTGCAGCAGAGGTGTCTTCCCTGCAGTCACCAGGTACACTCAGCGAGTACCCCAAAACAGTGACCACGGGACAGACTTCTGCTTCACAGTTCAGACTCAGGCATTTCCTACAGCCCTTGGCTACCAAACTACTACCCCAGACACTATCAAAGAGATCCAGATCATTCTCAAATCACTCCAGCAACCCTGAGTCCAATTTACTAACTTCTCCGAACCTTCACACCCCTAATCAACCCACACACAAAGGTAAAGTAAGGAAATGTCTTTTCATACCCATAAAGAACCACAAGGTCTTCTCTCATGCTTTATCCACATATAGAACAGTTACATATTTCTGTCTTCCCCATTTCTGTTAAAAAAAAGGTTAAAGATAAACTTTCCAAGAACATATCTAGACCCCGCTCAAGTTTTATTAATCTACAAAATTAATTTCAGTGCATCGGAAGTTTGAACAGAGAAGTAATAACATGAACAGAAGCCAATGAGCCCTTCTACCTCTTGACTTCAGCCACCCTGGAAGCCAACTGGATAAAATACTTGGCACCACAACTTGCTTTTTCAAATCTTTAACCTTAAGCTTACTGGCCAAACTTTACTGCACTTCCTAAGGCTCAGTGCATCTTCCATTCAGATCCTTCCTTCTGCAAGGGTGCCATTTTGGTGACTTCATTATCCAGGAACAGTGCCTCCAGCAATTGCTACCTCCCAAGAAAGTTACTTAGCACTTTTTATATGTATCAAGCAAAGATCTGCTTGGTTTACCACAGAACTCTGCACTGATCTGCTTCCTGAAGTATTAAGAAACTGTATCGCAAATCTCTTTTTGAACTATTTTTACTATACTGCAGACTCAGGTCCATTCACAGTGTATAAATAAATTTTTGTTAGCCGCTAGATTTTTTAAAAATGCTCGAATACTGACTACTGTCTGAAATGTTCCTGCCTCAAATTCCTACAAACACCTTGAAAACTGGTTTCAAAATCAAAGGAACTGCTAAGTTGTACATAACAACATCTATCTCCCAAAGATCTGCTCTATTTAACATAAACTAATTTATTTACATAGAAAACACATTAATGCATTAATTTTGTAAACTACAAATCTGTGTCAAGCAGGAGCCTGAAGAAAACACACATGCAGTGCTCTACTGACACACGAGTTTAATAAAAAACTCAGGAACTTAAACTAAAACTATATATACGCTTATTTTCCTCAACTGATGGATTTAGCTAGGAATATCCACATAGTTTCACGAAGCTCCAACCAAAACCTGCTTTAAATGAATGTGACCTGGCAGTGGTGCATCACCCAGTACAGGAGAGGCATAAGCTGCCCGGGCATCTTAAAGGAGGCAAAAAGGCAGGAAAAAAAGTGATCACAAAAGGCAACCTCAGCCCGTAGGAGTTTCCATTATTTTTTTCCCCTCCCCTTCTGTCGGATTTATTCCATCCATGGCGCCGTGTCCAAGCAGAAATCAGACAAGCCACCCACCCACGGCTGGGGGTGGCTCCGCTGTAATCCGAGGGTCGTGGAGGACGCCGGCTCCCACGGACACCCCTTTCCCACCGAGACGGCTGGCACAGTGGAAAAGCGTTTCCCGCCGGCTCTGCCCGCAGTCCAGGCCCAGGCCCGGGCCCGGCGGGCAAGCGGCGAGGCCCCGAACGGGGCCGGGCCTGCGGGAGGCCCTAAGCCGGCCTCCATCTCCTAGCCAAAACCTTCGGCTCCCCTTCGGAGAGCGGCCTCCCGGCCCGCTCCCTCCGCCTTCCCCTAGGAGAGGCCTCGCCGAGCGCTTCCCTCCCCTCACCCTCCTGCTGCCCAGCCCCGTAACCGGCGCAACAGGAGCCGCACCCGCCCCGCTCACCTCAGGTAACTGCTGGGCGGCGGAGGGCGGCAGCAGCCAGGGTGCTCAGCCGAGCGCGGTTCCCCTCGGCCGGGTGCGGACGGGTGGTGGGGCCGCAGCCTCTCCCCGGCCCGGCCGCTTACTGGTGCGTGCCGCAGAGGGAGGCAGCTCCCCTCCTCCTCGCCGCCGCCATCCCCCTGCGCCTCCCGCTGTCCCGAGGCCGCCAGGGATGAGTCGAGTCGGGGCGAGGGCTGGGGGTTGCCCCGCTGCTCGCCGACTGTCGGCAGATGTTTGTGCCCAGGCGAAAGGTCCTTTGTCTCGGTCCCAGCCCCGCAGCGGCGTCCCGAGCTGCTCCGACCGCAGCCGGCCTTTTCTCCCTCTTTGGGTCCTTTTTTTTTTTTTTTTTTTTTTTTAATTAAGAAATTTTTTTTTTTTTTTTTTTTTTTTTAACATTGAGAAAGTTTAATGTTTTTGGTGTTTTTTCTTTTCCTTTTTTGAAATGCGTTCGTGAAACCAAGACATTTAAAATTCCCGAGGAGCGTAATGCGCAGCGGGGTGTCCCGGCCAGGCCAGGCACACCAAGCCCCAGTGAGGGGATAAGGCAGGTGTATGCTCTCCTGAAGGTACCTTAACCTAAGGGGTTTCAGGTGAAGGGGTAGAAAATACGGGTCGTGTCATGCAGATGGAACCATTGCAACAGCTACAGGTTGTATCATAACCTCCTAATTGTCTTCCTCTCCACTGAAAATTTTTAAATTCTGGGGTTTTTTTTCCAAAATAAATGCTGTGCAGCCTTTGCGGTGAGGACGAAAATTTAAAAGTTTGCATTTAATATAAAATATACAGGCATATTTAGCAGGGGAGATAACCACTGCACATTTACAAAACCTAATCTTCATTGAGGAGTTCCATTTGGCCAGGGCAACGTCCCTTTTTTCCACAGTACATAGACAGTAAGCGCCAGAAAACCTTTGGCTTTCATCATGCTCACTCAGAAGCTTACCAAGACACTAGCTTTCCTTCCTGAACCATGGAATTCTGTTGTGACAATGCTGATGTGGGTGCACAGGCAGTGTACACTCACTTTAAGAAAATGAGTAATCATTTGAATGCTTCAGGTTTTAATGTCCTAAGGGTAGTTGAGCACACTCTGGTCCCTAATGGGTATTAGATCCCAAGGATCAGGCCAGAGCTACTCTGGAGGAAAACCCTAAATGTGTAAAAAGTGGGTATCAGGTCCTCTTTACTGATTTTTACTTCTGTGGTCTGTTACTATTGGGCTACTACAGCAGGCATTGCCAGAGAAAGATGGGTATATCAAGGCTTTAGAGTGGTTAACCTTAATTAACACTACTAATGAAGAGTGGACTTTGAAAACTAGCAATGTCTCACAGTCACAGCCTCTATGGGTCAGGCTTAGAGACAAACATGCAATATGAGTTGATGAGCACATGATGTGAATGATTAGAAAGCAAGATGTGCGAGTGCAGTTCCTTTTGTGCCTGAGACCTTTTTATACCCCATGACATTCTTAAAATGTCGTAACAATACGACATGCCCGTTCAGCATGCCTTCTAAAGCTGTCTTGGTGAAGCTGGTTTTTTTATATCAAAGTAAATGCTAATTGGTGAGAAAATGTTGGATGTTCTCATCAGCTGGTGAACAGAGGTGTCTATGAAGTGTGCAGAAACACTTGGATTTTGGTTGCTTATTCTAGTATCTGATATAAAATACCCAAGCAGTCCTTGGGACAAGAGCTAGAACCAAGCTTTCTGTTCTGTGGGGGTAGGGCCATCACCCTGTCTGCTAGACAGAGTCTCATTCTTTCCCTCTTACTTTCTTCCAGAGTTTGATTAATCTTTAATCTTGCTGTAAGGGGTACAGCCTCACTTGGCAAAAGCAGGTATTCTTTAACTCATACTAGTGCCCAGTTCCTCCCTCCTCACATTATATAGCTTGCGACAAAAGTACTCTCCTAAGGCACACATGGGTGTACTGGAGAAGACCAAGAGTATTTTAGCTTTTCCCCATCAGTATGTTGTGACGCACAAGGTTTAGTGCAGCCAGGCTGGAGAGGATAGGTGTTTACTGTTGATGGATGAACAGGCATTGGTGTGCCACCACTATGAATCCACTGTGCACCTGCATCTACCAAGAAGGTTTCAGCTGATACCTAGTGGCACAGGTGAATTGCTGCCTTGAAAGACGGTGAACTTTCTCCATTGGCCTTCTTCTGAAGTTCAATAATTGACACATCTCCACACCACAAAGCACTGAAAAAGACTCTCAGCAGCTTGTTTTTGAAGATGTGGTACTCTGGGTGTTTTCAGACAAGCTGGTTCATTTTTTTCTTCAAGTGCTTAGGAGACAGTGACATACTATCTTCTCCAGTTAGCCACTCATCTTGTTTTACAGTAAGAGATGATAGCTGAATGGGAATTTTAGGCACCAAAATTTGGACTGAGGCATTTAAGACTTTCTAAGAGTATTAACTAAAAGCCTTTTCTTCCTCTTATATCATTTTTTTACCAGCTCTACCCAATCAGACTTCAAACTTTACACACTTTTCCTATTGTAGCCTGCACATCTCATGATTGTGCACTGTTATTTCCACATGTCAGCCTACTGCGGGGAATGGTTTAAATAAAGATCATTCCCAGTTTGGTCAAAGTCTATTAAATAATAAATAATGTTAAGTCTATGTTACTACTTAAGCTCTCTACTCTGGAAATTTAAGAGAGTTCTCTAGAGGGAGTTTGTGTGCATGATGGTTTTATGAAACTGTTATGAAACTACGATCTGTTGTTCTAGGAGGATTTTCCATGTTCTGTTGACATGGTGCAATGATGAATGTGGGAGGGGGAGTTGATAGAATTCATAAAAAAGGAGTAGGGGAGAAGTGAGATTGCTAGGAAGTATAAAGAATTTTGTGGAAAGCTGGTGAGAAAAGCTAAGGAAGAAATAAGATGGAATGAGAGAAGTGAGTAAATGTGCGAGAGGCAAACCTAGGGTATTGAACAAAGCAGGGTATTTGTGAGGTTTATGGAGGGTACCTGCAACTGGAGAACACAGAAAGGAGAGATTATTATAATTATGAGGTTAAATATGATGGTATCTTGGCCATGGCTGCTTGGGAAATGTCCTGGGAAGCAGGGGAGCTGGAGGGCTGGCATAGGGTCCTGGGCCCTGGCAGGTGTGTGGGGAGGCTGGGCAAGGGCAGCCAAGCCATCCCCAGGGGTGCCCTTGGGGTCCTGATGCAATGTCTTAAGTGAAAATACTATCTGTGTGTTTCGTGAAATGGAGGAGGGCGCCATACATGCTCTACAAGATGCTTTAATTTGAGAGGGCAGTGGAAAAACTGTCTCAGGAACTGAGAAATAAAGAGTCTTCAGTAATCTTTCTCCTACAGCACTCAGAGTGACGCATGCCAGTAATCATTAACTCTGGTTAATGAAAGCTGACTTGAGTAGCACAGTATAGGTATAGTAATGATTCTAGCCAGATTCTCAGTTTATTTAATCTTTTCCTTCCTGTCAATTCCTTCCATGGCACATTCTTCAATTTTAATGTATACAATACCTTCAATTTTAATGTATATAATACTTAGATCCATTCAATCTTTCCATTACTTAGTTTACCTGAGGAAACATTTTTAATATATATTTTTATTATGGGGAAATAAAGCATTTAAAAGAAAAGAAAGGAAGAATGAGCCACTCTCTTGTCTGCTCTGTGCCACCTCCATCATTCTAACACACACCACCAGCTGTGATTATGCAGTTTGAAGAGATACAGCCTCATGTTATTTAAAAATTTCATTTTCCACTTTTGGTACTTCAGACTCTTCTCCAACTAAATATTCTTTTCTTCAAACAAAACAGTTTATCTTAAAGATCTGTCTTCAGGTAACAAGTCTAGCTGGATTTCACTGAGATGGCCACAGAATTCATTTATCTTTCTTTCTGTTAAACGTGGAGAGAATCCAACTTGACTCCAAAGAAATGTCTGCAAACAAACCAATTGTGTGTTTCATTGACTTTACACATAGGTATTACTGCAATTGCACCCTGATTTATTTGTGGCAAACACCTATGTCATTTGCTTAGAACAGCATTGTGAGGCTTTTTCACTTCTTGGGTGAAAGAACACTTGGACTTCCTGTCACACTTCTGATGACTTTCTGCCTTCCTGTTAACTTCTTGCCCAGTATGTGAACAATAAAGTAGTTGTGGGTACCATAGTTTTAGCACTGGGATACCTTCTCAACCATTTAAAACCCTTTCTTGACCTGTCCTATTTCAGATATGTGAAAAGTCTTAGGACACACACTATGTATCTCTGTGCGATGAGGAGGACGAAGGCTGCAGGCAGGACCTCAGGCAGTCCACATTCCCCAGAGCCCTGTCATTCAGCTTGGGATACAGCACTGAAACAGTAATAGTATTGCTTCCAGGTAGCCTGCAGCTCCAGGCAGGGTAGGTACGGTTCCAAGCCACCTGCTTCACCCACTGAGCTGCACTCAGCCAAGCTCAGGTTTTCAGTCAGAAAAACATCTGCTATCCATCATCTGACACATCTGGTACGTAAGTTTTTCATACTGAGAAACTGTTGATATAGTCGGAGTAATAGTGATGTAATTAAACACTGTAACTAAATAAAGGATGTAAGTTTTTAACACTTAGCAACCTCTAGGTGATTTTTTTGTGGCATACATTAGAATTTGTTCTTTTACTAGCAACTGCATTGTGCCTTTACACTTACTGGGATACAATAATTTCTGTAGGCAAGAAATAAGCTGTATGAAAAAAGAGAATGAACTTCATCTCTCAGAACCCGAGTCACAAAGCACACAAGAGCAGTCTGTATGTTTTTTTTTCATATGTTGTCAATCCTGATACTCAAAATTTAAGGGCATACCTTAGGACTTTATGTCCCTTCAGAACTTTACGGAATCCTGGATTCAGTAAAACTCTAATTTCTGAAATGAAGGAATTAAAGAGTTAATCAACATACCAGCCACTCCACAGGATGTACATATGCTTGTCTTCCTTAGGTTGCACTGGTTTGCAGATTGATGGACTGAATGGGAGAAGGATCAACTGAAGCAAACCTGTGAGTGTGAGGAGAGGGAATGTGAATTTATACATAGAGAATGATGATCTCTGCTTGGCTTCTGGGTATCTGGTCACAAGAGAGATGTAGAGTGCCTCATTTCCTCAGGCCACCATTGCTGCATCAGCAAGGTGAATTTTGTCACCTTTTTTGACTGTTAGCAGTTAGAGGATAAATTAAGTATGAGGTAGGTGAATAAAAAGGGGATGCTGGATGGCATCACAGGCCTATGGCTTACATGCTTGTAAAAATGCACAAAATGGCTTGAATAATTGCCTAAGAGACGGGAAACTCACACTTCATAGGAAGCAAGAGTATGGAGGTGTCTACTGGTGCAGGCAGATATTAAGGTTGCACACATACACTAGACAGCTTTGCTGACCTGGGTGCTTTGGCAGGACATAAGATAGGAATGAACATCTTCAGTGGTGGCACAGTACTTTCTCAATGATTTTTTTCACTGTTTTTAAAATCAAATAGACATTTGAAAGAAACAAAAAGATTGCAGTTACCACATAGGTTTGAAACTCAGAGCTGACCTGAGGAAAAAATGTTTGTAATAGATGGTAGGTAAACAAAACCAGTTTTAGGGAAATCAAAACTATTTATGAAAATAGGATGATTTTCATAAATTTCTTTAAAAATATACTTCATTAATACTAACTTTTCCCATGCATTTTCAAAACAGAATGCTTTATTTCAGAACTGTAACAGTATTCTAGTATTTGAAGCGATGAATAGCTTCAAGAGTCATTCCTTGCCAATTGCCGCCCTCTGCTGTTACTGTATATATTACCAGCAGTAACTTAGAAAATTCCTTGGTTTTCTTTTGAGCACTTTGAACTAACAGTGTACGTTTAGGGACCTGTGATAATCAAGACTGGTCCTCCATGGATTATGGTGTCTTTCAAGACTTACTCTGTAATTATATGTACCTGGTGAGCATTTCTGGCAAACAGTGATAAACGCTTTCTCTTTGATCAGATAATTTTGAAGTCTTGGGATGACACATTGTTCTTCATATTACTGTGTCACCTTGGCTCAGAATTTCAGGCCAAGGTCAAGAACCAGGGGCTTATTAAGCATCTACTCAAGATTCACAGAATGATTGGGGTTGGAAGGGACCTCTGAAGATCATCTAACCCAATCCCCCTGACAGAGCACCTAGTGCAGGCTGCACAGAACAGCATTCATGCAGGTTTTGAGTATCTCCAGAGAAGGAGACTCCTCAACCTCTCTGGGCAGCCTGTCCCAGTGCTGTGTAATACTTGACACTTTAATCATACTATTTTTGCCTTGTTTTAAGGGATCTGATGCTTGAATCTTTATACCTCTCAGTATAAGGTACTGCATTTTCTTCAGATATTTTCTCCTAATCTTGTTAACAGTCCATTAATTACATCAATTTCGTTACTATTATTTTCAGTTATCTTAGAGGACTGGAAGTGTAAATCCCTTTCATACTCACTTTATCTGGCTTATCTCACTTACCTGTCAGTTCAGTTTTCTGTTTTCATGGTTTTTCTTATCTATAATGCTACAACATTGTCATGTTCTTCCTCATGCTGACATCTTTAGAATGTCAGCAATTTTTTATTTCAATTTATGCCTTCTTATATTATTTCAAGTTCTTATTTCTGAGTATCTTCTGTAGGCTGAATTTCAAGGTGATACCTTTGAGGCATCATCTTCCAAATTAAATGTTCAAGAGGGATAGCTTACTTATTTCCTGTCTAATCTCTGAAGAAAGCTTGTAAATTTTATCATCTATGGTGAGAAGGGTAATGTGACTGTACCTGCAGTGAAATAAAAACATTCTGTGGTTGCCAAATCAGACTTCAGGCCTCAAGTTTTTTACTTTCTAAGCATATTTCACCTTAGAACATGATTATTTCTTTTTAACATTGATGGGGTATAACATATAATAAACCCCTAACATTAACTGTTTATCCAACATTACTAGGAAGATAATTTGAAACAAATATCTAGGCACGTATAAAATTATTTTTTGTTGCGGAAGCTAAGAGTAGATTCTATTTTCATTCTGACAAAAAGGAAAAGATATCTCAAAAAAAGTGTCACATTGTAAGCTATCTTACATATGCTTTGCTTTCATTTTACAGATCCAGTACAAACTTTCAGCATGAAAATATTAGAAGTCTTACCACCGTTCTTTCGAAAGTCTGGAAAATTCCCTAATACCTTTGTGGCACGCCTAGAAGTCAGCATACAGGCCATGATGGCTAGTTTGAGGTGATTGTTTCCCTGTTCTTGGCACTGGTGAGGCCACACCTCAAGTCCTGTGTGCAGTTCTGGGCCCCTCACTACAAGGACATTGAGGTCCTGGAGCGGGTTGAGAGGAAGGCAACCAGGATGGTGGAGGGGCTGGAGAACAAACCTTATGAGGAGTGGCTGAGGATGCTGGGGATGTTTAGTCTGGAGAAGAGGAGGCTGAGGGGAAACCTTGTCACTGCCTATAATTACCTGAAAGTATGTTGTAGAGAGGTGGGTGATGGTCTCTTCTGCTGAGTGACAGGACAAGGGGAAATGGCCTCCAACTGTGCCAGGGCAGGTTCAGATTAGATGTCTGGAAGAAATTCTTCACTGAAGGAGTTGTTGGGATGTGGAACAGGCTGCCCAAGGAGGTGGTTGAGTCACCATCCCTGGGTATATTTAACAGACAGGTAGATGAGGTGCTCGGGTATATGGATTAGGAGAGGACAGGTATGGTTGGACTCGATGATCTTAATGGTCTTCTCCAACCTGGTGATTCTAAGACTTTGCTCTCGAGAAAAACAGAAGAGCGAGGAGCCTGAACGCGGAGGCAGATAGGGACACTCAGCGTTTCTCTTTCCGCGGGATGTCCGGAGGCCTACAGGACCATCTACAGTGGGGTACTGTGAGGGCACCCCGCTACGGGCAGTAATACCACTCCGCCGTCCCGCGTATACGCGAGAACAGCCTACCCTTTCACGCAATCTCAGTGGCGGCGGCAGAACTTTCTGTGCCGCGCAGGCGCACACCTCGCGCCCTCCTCCCCCCGCCTTTTTCTTTCCTCCCTCACGCTTGGGAGGGGTGTAGCGTTGCACGGTCGCCCTCCCACCTTCCCTCTCCTTCCGCGTCCGGTGGGCGCGGCGCGGCAGGGCCCGGCCAATCAGAGGCGCCCACGACCCTCCCCGAAGGAGTC